>VUQS01040999.1:28291-45050 GCA_015108495.1 Heterochromis multidens | reverse complement strand
AGAGACAGAAGGATGTGAGGAAGCCTACATCCACAGAAGATCTGTGGTTAGTTCTCCAAGATGTTTGGAAGAACCTACCAGCCGAGTTCCTTCAAAAATTGTGTGCAAGTGTACCTAGAAGAATTGATGCTGTTCTGAAGGCAAAGGGTGGTCACACCAAATATTGATTTGGTTTAGATTTGTCTTTTGTTCATTCACTGCATTTTGTTGATTGATGAAAATAAATGACCAACACTTCCATTTCTGAATGCATTCTTTGTTTACAGCACTTTTTCACACCTGCCTAAAACTTTTGCACAGTACTGTATATATTCCTCATGTCCTGTTTGCTTATAAGCCATATTCACCAGCTTGCAGTCTTGTCCTTCCCTGAAATACTACTTTTCATGAAACAATACTGTCATATAAGAATGTGACAGAAGAGGCAACCTCTGGGGGTGAAAAATGAAGCCTCATGAAGCTTAAGTTCCAACAACTGTAGTTCCTTCAACGACCACTTGAGGCTGTCTTCAAGAGTCAGTCAATCATTATGGACTCCCATGTTAAAATGCCCACTTTATAGCAGAAATAAACATGTTTACAAAATGGTACAAAATCATTTTCTCTCTATAGATAATTTTGCCCTTGACAATGACACCTGTAAAAAAAAAAAAAAACATTCTTCAAGTAAAATTGTAGTAGATATAATACAGTACCCTCATGCTGGTTATCTTGTTGTCAAAGCCGTGGTCACCAAAGAAACCACACCGAGTCCTCAGTTTTTCTGGCATTTTCCTGAAACAAAAAGTTTTTTTCTAACAATAAAACAGCTAAACTGCCTGAAATAACATACAGAAACATTGAGGATGTAGGGACTGAATTACTGTGTGATTTTTGTCAAATGAGAGAAAATCTTGAATGCTGTCCCTTTCCAAAATCCTTCTCAAAATAATTTCTTCAACTGACCTCAAATTCAGCATTAAGTTAAAGAGCGCTGAAACATTTGACACTAAATAACTGCGACTTGGGTGACTTAAAGTCCTCAAATTAAACCAGAGACATAAACTAAACATAAAATGAAGAGCAAAGGTTACTGGTTACTTGTTGTGATTTGGTGCTATATAAATAAAATAAAATTGAATTGAATTGGAGGATGGTAGCATCCTCTGTAATGGTCTCATTTTTTCCCCTAATGTCTGAGACTTGAAAATATCTTGATTTACTGGTATTTAAAACATCACTTGTGGCAGATCAGAATCACAGGCTACCTGGCAATGTGCCACTTCCTCTCCATCAGCAGATGTACATCCTCGATCCTTTTGTTATTGGCGTAGTGAAGCCTCTTGGGTAAATGCTGCTTCAGGTATGGCTTGAAGTGCTGAGCTGGCATTTTGCACTGAAACAGTAAATACAGAGGTGAACAACCTGACCTTCTCTCTCTCTCCTGCAAACAGATGAGCACAGGCACTGCTGTGGGTCTCAGTTTGTTTTATGTCTGTATTGCAATCTTATACATGTTGGTACTTACAGTGAGATTTGCAACCACAACTTTTGGGTCATCTGGAAATGAAAATTTGAGAACTATAAAGCCTGATTTATATCTAAAAAACATCTGTCACAGTCTGCTCTTTAAATCTGCTGACTTACATGTGGTAGATTTTGGCTCGCGGGGTCGTATTCTGCCCAGCGAGCCAGGGATCAGTGTGATCTCATCGATGTTGAGTGGGTAGCTGCTGAGAAACTCTGTCCTGTCGCAGTGGGCCTCCTCCATCCCTGAGAGGTAGAAAAGATATTTGTGGCTTCTTTTGTTATGATTAAAGCCTTAACACACCTCAAATGAACACAGGTTATGTAAGCAAACATTCTCTGCTTGTGTTGCCTCTGAAACTTTGGCTCACACTGAACATATGCTGCAAGTGAAAGAACTTTGTATTTGTGAAAGAACTGAAGAATTTAACAGATGTGTCTTTTAAAAGACACGTGTCACTTTCAGCAGTTTTAGTAGAGACTATGAAAACCAGATGCTTACTCTCAATGGCATTACTGTGGCCTCCAGAACTACTGTGAGGAAATGTGGAGTCATTCTTTGACCAAGATATGTCCTTCAAATAAACAATCTATCTAGGGCTTCTTTCTTTCATTGTCAAAATTTAAAACATCCTGTCTCAGAGTGATGCTGAAAAGTTAATCCATGCATTTGTTATTTCTGGATTGAACTATTGTAATTGCTTATTATCAGTGAAAAACCTTCAAAGTTGCTCCAAAATGCTGCAGTGAGAGTACTAACAAGGTCTAGAAGGAGAGAGCATATTTCTTCCAATTGAATTTAAAATTTCTCCTGAATGATCAAGCACCACAATATTTTAAAGACCTCATAAAATAATATTATCCCAATAGAGCACTTCACTCTCAGACTGCAACCTTACTCGTGGTTTCTAGAGTTTCTAAAAGCAGAATTGGAGTCGGAGCCTTCAGCTATCAGGGCCCTCTCCTGTGGAACCAGCTCCCAGTTTAGGTTCAGGGAACAGACACGTGGATCAGGTGACCCTGAACCATCACTTAGTTATACTGCTACATGATCAGGCTGCTGGGGGACTTCTCATGACACACTGAGTACTTCTCCTTCCTCCTGAGGAGTGAAGGTTCTACTGAAGGTCTCTTCCTGTTAAAAGGAGTTCTTCCTCTGAAGTGCTGCTCATATATGACTGTCTGATCATTGGGGTACTCTCTCTCAGGTGCCTTGAGATGACTGTAGTTGTGAACTAGTGCTATATTTACAAGAACTTTAAAAGAAAAGTTGAATTACACAAAAAACTCTGAAGTCAACAGGTTTCTGTGGAGATCATACCATGATCTCCTACAATGATGACATTGATGCAGCGGTGCAGGTTCATCTGCTTCAGTCCATTCATCAGCTGACCGATGATGTTGTCGATTTCCCTCAGTGGGTTGTCTAGCTGTGGACAATACACAAAATATAAATTAAAATATTTTTGACAGATTGATGGTAAAATATATTGTGAATCCTACCTGCAGTGAAGCACACTTTCAGACCATTTTCAGGCCTAACTCACCTCACTGCTGAGTGGTCCCATTCGATGCCCATAGGCATCGGGCTGCTCTGAGTGGACAGCATAAACATACGGCCTGAAAAGTAATGACAAAGAAAACATTCTGCTGTGAGAGAATTCTCATGGAACAATAACGACTAAACAAGATTAAAGAAAAACTTTGCCTGACCTTGCTGTTTTAGTGTGAGTTCAAGTATCTCACCTGAACTCACACTGAGCAAAGAAACACAAAAACCTACTTCACCTGCTGTCACACCAAGCTATAAAAACTGGCCCCTTGACTGACCCCAAACTGGCTCTATCACTATGTCAATATCACTCACTAACACTATCATTCGGTAATTTAAAAAACATTTACATCAAAAAGTTGTCTGTGAAAACTACAGGCTAATTTACTGTGCAAGAGGAACCTGTTGAATTCAGAGGTTTTTGTGTAATTCAACTTTTTTTTTTAAACCTGAGAGAGAGTACCCCAATGATTTGTAGTTTCAACTGAAACTACAAATAGCTTTAGCTATAGCAATGGAATTTATTTATATTGATATTTCATTTGATTTTCTTCTGCCTATCTGGGGCCAGGTCATGGGGGCAGCAGCTCAGACCTCCCTCTCCCCAGCCACTTCCTCCAGGTTGTCTGGGAACAATGAGGCATTCCCAGGCCAGCCGAGAGATATAATCTCTCCAGTGTGTCTTGGGTCTGCCCCGGGGCCACTTCCCGGTGGGACATGCCCGAACCACCTCAACTGGCTCCTTTCAATGTGGAGGAGTAACAGCTCTACTCTGAGCCCCTCTCAAATGACTGAACTCCTCACCCTATCTCCAAGTTCAGCCACCATTTCCACCATTTGTATCTGTGATGTCATTCTTTCAGTCACTACCCAAAGCTTGTGACCATAGGTGAGGGTAGGGATGTAGATCAACCAGTAAATCAACAGCTTCACTTTTAAGCTCAGCTCTCTCTTCACCACAACAGATCGGTCCGCATCACTGCAGCCATGGCCCCAGTCCGTCTGTCAATCTCCCGCTCCCTTCTCCCCTCACTCGTGAACAAGACCCCGAGATACTTAAACTCCTCCACTTGGGCAGCAACTTATCCCTGACATAGAGTGGGCACTCCACCCTTTTCCGTCTGAGCACCGTGGCCTCAGACTTGGAAGTGCTGCTTCCCACTCGGCTGAGAACCACTCCAGTGCAAGCTGGATGCCACCATGTTGATGCCATCAGAACCAGACCATCTGCAGAAAGCTGAGAGTAGAGTGTGAGGCCATCAAAATGGAAGCCTTCCACCACTTGGCTCTGCTTAGAAATTCTGTTCATAAAAATTATGAACAGAATCGGTGACAAAGGGCAGCCATGGCAGAGTCCAATACCCACAGGGAACAAGTCTGACTTATTGCCGGCAATGCAGACCAAGCTCTCGAAACGCTTGTACAGGGACTGTATGGCTCATAGCAACAGGCCCCATAGTCCCGGAGCACCCCCCACAAGATACTCTGAGGGACGTGGTTGAATGCCTTCTCCATTTCTACAAAACATGTAGACTGGTTGGGCAAACTCCCACACACCCTCAAATATCCTCGAGAGGTCAAAGAGCTGGTCCAGCATTCAGCGACCGGGACGAAAACCACATTGTTCCTCTTGTATCCGAGGTTCGACTAACAGACAAACTCTCCTTTCCAGCACCCTGGCATAGACCTTCCCAGGACTATAGGGACTGACAATCCTGCAGTTTCTGATGAGTAGAGAGGGTTTGTTGTTATTTTTATTTATATATGACATATGAACAAATAGGACACTAAGCAGCTTCTTTTTTTTTTTTGATTGCATGTGATTTTGGTAGTATGCTAATTTGGTAGTTGTCAAGCGTACCAAAAAAATGTACTTCAAACAAAAGAAATGGTGCTCAAGACAGTCTGACTTGGTACAGAACACTTAAATGTAGCATTGAACGTTTGTGTAATTAGATCAACCTGTACTTCTTGTTTGCTAGTTAGTTGGTTGGTTAAGTAAGAAAGATCCAGAAAACATATGGACATACCTTACATCATCAGGCAGATGCAGCCAGTGCAGGATGGTCAAAATCCTCCTTTCAAGAGGAATCACCCTGAAAACAAAAATCAACAGATGATTAAAATGTTCATATTAATATGACCAAACCAGTGTAATGATGATTTTTCATTCATTTCTCATTCATTCAAATAATTGAGGCTCTTGATTTAAATGTAAATCAGCAGATCACAGTGCCTTAAACACATTGTTTTGTTCTGGCTGCTTTGACTCTTCAATGGTCTCTGTTGTGACTGACTCTGTAGGGGGTATTGTCCTGCATCTGTGTGTGCTGTGCCATTGTCTGTCAGTCTCAGGATGTGACTAGTGCAGATCTTTTTCTCTAGCCCTCGTGATCATTCAGTCATGGACATGCAAATGCTTGCTGACATGAACCTGTCTGCATTGAGTCTGTCAGTCAAGCTCAGCCCAAGGTCATTGGGTGAAATCAAAATCAAGTTTCTTTTTATACTTCTATGTTGCTCAGACTTGTAACAGTTTTTATCTAACCAAAGCATTGGAGAAGCATTGTTACTTGATATTCCCAAAAAGTTGAATCTGTTCATCTGGACGTAACGTTTTCAGTGGGAGAAACGTTTCGTCACCTTCTGGTAACTTCTTCAGTCTCAACTGACTGCAGGTTTCCCCAACCTTATAAACAGTACATTTGCATAATGACCGAAACTAGCACCATTGACTAACAATGGGCCATGAGGTCAGTTTCATGATCATTAGTATGCAAATATGACAGTATGACAATTTGCATACTAATGATCATGAAACTGACCTCATGGCCCATTGTTAGTCAATGGTGCTAGTTTCGGTCATTATGCAAATGTACTGTTTATAAGCTTGGGGAAACCTGCAGTCAGTTGAGACTGAAGAAGTTACCAGAAGGTGACGAAACGTTTCTCCCACTGAAAACGTTACGTCCAGATGAACAGATTCAACTTTTCGGGATTCTTTTACTTGGATTATTGAGAATGCATCAAGAGTTACTTGATATTATTACACATTTTAATACTTTTGCTCAAATCTTTGACTTTCTACCCAATACCCCATTAGCATTGGTTTTTAAAGTACTCTGATCCTCATTTCTTCAGAGTCAATCTTCAAGAGTTTTTAAGCTGCCAGATCAGCTACAAAGTTCTACGGAGCCCCTGAAAGGTCAGTGATTTAGTTTTTTCCTGAACTACTTTTGCATTCCCTCACTATTCCATCCCGATTCCTCCAGTACAGAGAGACTGAACTGCATCATTGTGCATTATTGTGTTATTTGACAAATACTATCATCAGCATCATCAGAATCATTAAAGCCACATCGTGTCTCCTTTCTTTAGTACCTGTGTTTCCCTAACCTGGCAGCGTATTAGGGAACGTGCACACCAAAGCATTTTCTTCCCAGAGCCAGGAGTACTTTTGCAATGTTTTGCAACTGGAGTAATGGAGTACTTTACAAGATGCTAAAAAAAGGCCCTCAGCATAATGGCGAGCAAAGTTTTATTAATTTTTTTCCTTTTGTAATGGTTGTAAAGGGCTGAAAAATGTTCAAATCTGGGTAAAATGCTGCACTCACTGTCAGCCATTCATTCACAGTGGAGGAGTGATGGAGTGGGACCTAACACTACATTTACCAACCATCACATCCTACTTGTACAAGTGCTAAGGTACAATGAAGAGGAAGTTATTACTCCCTCGCAAATATAATAGCCAATGTATCACAATGTTGATATGAATATTAATGTTTGGATGAACATGCTTGGTGTTAGCCCTGCCATAGACTGGCAGACTGACCATGCCGGCCTATGAATGCACCACCCTACCACTGGTTATATAGAGGAAAAGTGCAATTAACTGACTGAGGCATTTAACATTCAAAGAAAATTAACACAAAATGTATCACAAATGTAAAAATAGTTCAAAAAAAGTCACAGAGTGACCCTCGGAGGGATCTGTAAAGTCTGATATCTAAAGCTATTGAAAAACATTCCAGTACTAACTTAAGTACCAAGGCCAGAAGAACGTGCCTGGTTTCACTCCTTGTTTCTCTGCGGTGATCCAGATCTGCAAAACAGAAAAGAAAGGAGATGACCTGAAATCTAATGTTCTTCTTATACACTGTTATGTGTGTCCTTAACACGCTACTTCAAGTTCTTCAAATCTATGGAGAAAAAATATTCACAAAATGGTCACAAATGTGTATTAAATAATCTACAAATAAAGTTAAGATTTGCAAATGTGTCAAGAGATGTTGTGTCTGACTTTGGGTACTTACAAATGTATATTCCAACAAATGCACACATTTTTTAACGGGTATTTCATGTTTTAAGAGTTAAAATTGTTTTTTAGTCAAGTCCCATACTGGATTCTAGTCTGTACTCACAGGTTGTCCACCCCACCAGCGGTGGTTCAGTTTCTCTCTGGAACGCAGGGTGAAGGTGGCATTAAAGTCTGGGTCATGCATGGTGTTTCCCACAATCCCATGAGACTCTGGGAACAAACCCTGTAGAGAGATTGCACAGAGCAATGTCCTGCTCTTACATTTAGTGTTTTAAAAATCAGTTCTACAGTAGAGTCACAACATGAGCTGACTATAAGGTTATTTTGAACATATTGGCAAACAGTTGTGTTTACTTAGCTTTCAGACAGAGTACTCATTAACAGCTTTACTTTATCGTAACTTCAGACATGAACAATTCACACATTATGCTGGATCACTTACTGTGGCTAGGGTGTACAAATTTGGAAATGTTTTTGATGGGTAGACTGGTCGCATGTACGGTGCAGATGTACCACATGTTCCTGAGGGAAAACAAATGTTAACTTTTCATTAAATTTTATATTTTAAAGAGTAACATCAAGCTCAAAACCTGCATTTTACAAGACAATACAAGCAACCAACCTATATTTTGACTTACACTATACAACGGTACATCGTGGACATATAGAAATTAGTTACTCTACAATCATGATAACTGTACTTAAATACAGAAGAACAAGAAAAAAAAAGAAAGAAGACGTACTAAGTTTATGAAGGTTTGGAATGACAGATTGGTCCTTCTTCAGGTAGGATGCTCTGAACCCATCAAGAGAGAGCATGATGAGAGGAGGACGGATGAAGCTGAAAACCACAAGAATGACAAAGTTCACAAATGGCAGTTTTTGAAATTTTAAAGGGAAAATTTAAGATTCATGAAGGGGCAATAAGAAATGAAAGAAAAGATAAAAAGACAAACGCATCGATCTGGTACTTTTGTGAATATCATCCAACTGCAGTTATCCTTCAAAATGTAGCTTCAGGTTTCTAAGGAAGGAACTGAGCCATAATGCTGTTTGTTGTGACTTAAGGACTCTGGAGTACTATTCTCCCTCATCATAATCACCAGAGTCATACTAATGTATCATAAAACCCTTTAACCTAGGGACACACCTCACCTTGTGTATAAAGGAGAGTAAATGTGGTTAATTTCATATGCATATTTTTATTTCTGGACTTTACTCTTGAAGCTTTGCATTATTCACAGTTCAAACAAATCCTTATTTATCTTATACTGGGCTTCCTGCAGCTCTTCAGCTCATCTTCTATTTGATGGTGGCCTTAGACAACTTTCTTCTACAGATGAGTGGGGCTTCTGTGCTCATAGCCAGACTTATGTGTCTGAGATGACTATATTAGGGATATCCCCTGTGTATGACATCATACAGAGCGGAAGAAAACTGTCTGAGACTATCCATGTGAGGCTGGATTGTGCATATGTGTACATAGTGCAGCCAATATTCGGGTGCATCATGTGGTCCTAAATTTGCCTTAAACAACATGGAGTAATTCAAGTAGTGCAAACGCATCTGTGGTGGAGTTCCTGCTGTGTGCTACAGGATTGAGAAAACAGGATTGATTGATTATCCTGAAACTATATAAAGTTCAAGTGTGGAAATAGCTTTATTCTGAAAGTTAGGGAAAAAATCACTTGAATTGACCAGAGGTTAATCATCAATATTACCCTGCAGGGCATTCGGGACTCTTTATCTCCTCGCAGTCTCCTTGCAGCCATGAAGTCTCACCTTATAAGGAAACCACAGACCACAGTCATCACCTACTTTAAAGCAAATTTAATCTCCATGTCACTAGGTCAAAAATAATGTACCTTTGCAGAGAGATTTGTAATTGGAGCAGCAGTCTCCTTTCTCCAGACAGTCCTCTGAGCAGTGGCAGGCATGGTCTTCATTCCTCTCCTCCCCACACCGATCTGGTTTGCACTCAAAACCTCCCTCTGAAGCACAGAAAGGAAGTCGGTTCATTGAATATACATGTGTGAAAAAACTAAGTACACTCCATGATTCAATAGATTATAGAACCACCTTTAGCTGTCAGACAGATGGCCTCACATTTGTCTCTAGAATACTGTGATATACAGAGGAGTTCATGCTCAAAGACTGTAAGGTGCCCAGGTCCTATGGCTGCAAAACAAGCCCAAATCATCACCTCTCCACCACCGTGCTGATATGCTGTGTTTGATTTTCACCAAACATGGTGCTGTGCATTATGGCCAAACATCTCCACTTTAATCTTGTCTGTTCAAAAGACATTGTTCCTGAAGTTTTTTTATATGTTCAGATGCAGCAAACCTAAGCTGTGCTGCCATGTTCTTTTTAGAGAGAAGAAGCTTTCTCCTGGCAACCCTTCCAAACAAACCATACTTGTTCAGTCTTTTTCTAATTGTACAGTCATGAACTTTAACATTTAACATGTAAACTGAGACCTGTGGTGTCTGAGATCTAGCTCTTGGGTTTTTTGCAATTAGCCTGAGCATTGGTCTGACCTTTGGGTGAATTTGCTGTGACATCCACACCTAGGAAGACTGTGACATTGTGATAAGATACACCTGACTGCTCCAGACCATTAAACTGACAAAACTGCTTTAATTGAGGTGGTTACACTTGCTGATGATCAGTTAATCATTTGATTAGCAGCACCTGGCTGCTACTTACCCTCTTAATTCCTATGGAAGCAGTAAGACTGGACTTTGACTTTATGCAGTCCTGTGAAACCTTTCTTTTTCACATGACTGTATCTTAATTATAGTAACCTTCATGTTGTACAAGAAAACTCCCTAATTTCATAAACAATATCAAAACACCACACATCAACACGCTGCATCATGACAATTTCAATCTGAGATTATTCTTACTGCCTCCCTGTCATCCCATTACATGGTATGTGTGACGTCAACACTGAGAGGTCTCTTAAATTAAGGGTAGGGTAGACATACAACAGAAAGCTTTGATATGCGCTAGCCTCTCTCCAACCGAAACAAGAACTTCTAAACAGCATCTATGGCAATTTATACTTATCAGATGAACTTGAAAATGTGCCATTTCCATTTCACTGTTATTCAGATATTTACAATATTTCTGAAAGAGCGTGACTTGTAGGCCTGCAGAGTTTTCTCCAAAGCCTCCAATGGTCCTGAAATAATCACAGGGCACTCTGGTATATGAGTTTGTGACGTTTCCTGGGACACTAAACTGGTGCTGAACCTTCACAGACTCTGGTTAGTAAGCATGCATCAGTGTGCTGTAGAACCCACTTCCATTTAAGAGTTACTTTCAGCTGTTCCCTTATTCACAATGGGTTGCCACAGCAGGTAGCTCTGCATGTTTGATTTGGCAGATTTTTTTCTACTGGATGCCCTCCCCGATGCAACCTCAAAGGATTTTTATCTCCTTCTGAGAATGGACTGGTGATCTTTTGATTGTTAAGCAAATGTGTAAACCACTACACCACAGAGCCAGTAGAAGCCCTTTCCTCTTTAGGAGGTAAAAGTAAAAAATGCAGGAAAAGGATGGGTCAGACTGGAACTGGATTATTTCATTGGTACAGGACCTAGTCTTCAAAGTCTCCTCCTTCTGTGGAAACCCATCCAGCTGAAACCCAACCAGTAACCAAGCTCCTGCAGTGTATGTATATATCCGGTTATTCACTCCACTCAGTGATTGTTCAGTGTACCCATGTGTTACGAATGCTACAGAGCTTGTTTATTAAACCATTGCGTTACTGAACCTTGTAAGTAATTCTATGTCTCTGTGGGTTCATGACCATCTTCAAAGTTACAAGTTAGACAAGCTCAAACTGCATGTATGCCTTGCCTCCAGCGGCCCCGCCACCTTTTTCACTTTTTTGATAAACCCTGCCCAGTTCAGCTGCCTCCAAGTCACCAATAAACCTTGTTCAACTATTTAACTGTTGTCTCTGAATCAACCTCATATCTTTGTTATGTAACAGAGATTCACAAAATGTGTTACAGATTATCAAGATCCAAGCAAGACCAACTTTATATTATACGTTTTTAAAAGAAAGAGACCCACAAGTAGCTCATGGGTCCTGAATTCATTTGAAATTTTTTTTTAAATGTCCCACAGTTGTTTGCTTAATGTTTTCAATATGAACCTACAGTTATACTTGCTTTATGCAACCAAGATCTAAATTAGCATTGGATGAAAATTAGCATTTTGGTTCTTGTAAAGCTTCCCTTTGCCTCTGTTATCCTGAGCTTTCTGGGTAATTGATCTGATTGAGTACTGTTGGACACTATACCAAACAGATGTAGTAGTACAGTATATACCTTTAATATCACTTTTTTATTAGGAGTAGCAGTATCAGACATGAAAGACAGATATGTATATATAATACTTGTGCATATACAGATATTGTTTCTCTGTGCTGTTATATATTTCAAAACCACTTTTAAGGGTTTACATAGTCAGCTAGATGCATAGTTCTGGACCAAGAGCTACAGACAGGATAAGAAAAACAGAAAAAATCTACTAAGAGAAGAAAAGAGAGAAGTGAACAAGGCTGTGTAAGACTGACCTGTTTTCAGGCAGTGCTCATCAAAGTCAGAGCAGCAGCTGTAGTAGGTTTTGCAGAGATTGTCACATCTGCATCCTGGAGGGCTGGCCACCTCCAGCTCAAAGCACCTCCCCTTACAGGAGCCTGCTGAGCTGATCCACTCTGAAATGACTACAGGGAGTAGAAGGGCACAGTGAGACACAAATGCTGCAAACATGCCCAAATACAAAGTCTAAATATTATTAATAATGGTATATATTTTTTTCTCTTTAAGCAAGAATTTGCAGAAATTTGAACATGCCATAAGTTCTAGTTTGATTTCCTGCTTAGCAGTCATTCATAGTAAATTAAAATAGAAATGCGTTTGTTTAAGTCTCAGTTGATAAAATTAAACCTTAGATTTAAACTTATGTTTTCTCATGTGAATATGCACAACTTGTGAGATGGAATTACAGTTATTATTTTTACTAGCAAAACCCAGGCAGATTTTTGCTGCAAAAAACAGCGTTTATTTTTTTTTGTTTTTGGGGGGTTTTTTTCTTTCTTTCTTTAGGCCTGTGGCACTTTTTCAGATTTTTCAAATTCTTCATTCCATATTTAATCGTGACTTGAACAAAATTCCATCACGGACACAAATTTTGGTGACCGTTAACAAACAGAAATGGAGAATGTAACATCGTATTCAGAGGGGAATGATGAGGGGAATGATGAATACAAAAATCAAAAGAATTGTGATTTATAATTAATCTTTTTTAAAACATACAGATGTTAATAATCGCCGTATGTGTGATGTTCATACAAAGTTTTGTTCAGATTGGCCCACCCATTAAGGAGGAGATAGGGTACATACAGAAATATATTCATACATACAGTAAGCTACAGTCATTATAGTAACATAACTCAAAGTTTTGCCTCAATAGGAGGCTGATAGATGAATGCCAACACAGTATGCCTGTAACTACTAGCTGGGTGCTAGGCTTCACTTCAGCTAATTCAAGCCACTGAAGTGGACCTCTCAGATGTGTTTGTGGTGCTGGTGCCTATTTGGTTTGCTATGCTTGATTGTTTTTTCTAGCTTTGATTGTTTTTTTTTTTAACTAGCTGATAACTTATCAGTCCACATGCTAAACATCAAAATCAATTTAATTTTGGTCAAAATGCTAAAAACAAGACTTCCACCACTGGTTTTGTCAATTAAGTCCTCAGCTCAATGATAAGACTTTTCTTTTTTTTTAATTCAATAACCCAGAATGAGCTTTGCTAAGATATCATGTGTGTTCTCACCTTTAGTATGAGATGGTATGTTGTCTCCTCCCTCTGAAGGTCGACTGGCTTGAAACACATAAGCTCTGCTGACATCAGTACCCCACAGGCAGAACACAACCACTACCTGCAGGAAAGGAAACCATTATTTTTTAAATACATTTTCACTCTTAAAGGTCGTAGGTCTGGCTTGGGAGCAGGTCTGGAACTGATACAGCTTTAGTATCCTGCTGAACCACACTTTACTAGTGTTGATATTGACCAAAATACAGATAAAAATATGCATTCATGTTCACATCTATAGTTGACAAGCAGCAAGGAATGGAAACTGGAAAAGCTGAAGTGTGTAATTTCACTTCTTCTATAACGAATAGAAAAATGCTGTAACCAAGATTTCTGCATGGACTTCTCAAAATCTTGAATTAAAAACTTGCAGAGCCTCCATAACACATTTCCTCAATAGCTATAATGAGACTTGCACAACGATGAGGAGAAGTTTTTGAATAGCCCTTTTCAGGTCATCCTGAAGTAACATGAATTGTCTGTTTTTATAACAACTGTGTTGTAGACTTCATTGCTTTGTTTCATCTGCCAACATCTAAGCTACAGGTAAGCCCTGACATTCTCCTGTGAAATGTGTTGACACAATTTTAACCATCAAATTTAATCACCTTTGACCACCTTAGGGACAGCAAAACATCCAAGCCCTGAGGTAAAAACATGCTCCCTCCACCATGCTTCACAGTTAGGATGAGGCTCTGGTGTTGGTGTGGTGTGCCTTTTTTCATTGTGCCGTACAGTTTTGTCACAAAGTTAAACCTTTTTCTCTTCTGTCCACATAACATTATCCCAGAGGTGTTGTGGAACAGCCAGTGGACAATTACAAACCTACATTTATTGGAGTGTTTTTGAGAGAGCAGTGTTTTTTTTGTTTTTTTTGTTTTTTCACAAATATTATAGTAAACAGATTTCTACATGACTTTTCTGTGAACATTTGCTTTGACCATTTTTTGTATTGCATATCATGCTCCTTATCTGGAGCACCTGTCTCAAAGAAGCTTTTGTAAAAATTGTGATTAACAGGACTTTTTTTCCTTTTCCAGCCAATGATTACTCACTGTATGTGTATGTGCGTTACTGGTTTAATCACATTGTTTTGTCAATAAGTGTGACTTGGTTGAAGATCAGACCTTCGTTTGCAGAAAGACTGTTAATTCCAGCTTTTTTACTCCTTCTTGCAACCCAAAACTAAACCATTGATGATAATAGTTCATTTTCCACCACAGTCACATATGTACAGAGCTTTTGGGGAAAGTCACAGAAACATTATAAAGTCTGAATCATACCCACATCATTCATATTGCCCATGTAACTGAAAAATAAGTTATAAGTACTTTATTTTCAAAAAGGCTTCTTTTCCTTTATAGGACACTGTGTTGCATCACCTCTTCTTGGAGCTATATTTTAAGGTGTTTGGGTATCAAGGTGACTGATGTAGTTTTAGAATAAAATGTTTTTCATTCTTCCTTCTTGTAGGATTTCAGGTGCTCGACAGCTGCAACCATTTTTGTTTTATATAGCTTCAAATGTTTTCAGTGGGTTACAGAATTGGAGTGCAGCTAGGCCACTATAGTAACATTTTCTTGCTGAAATAAATAAGAAATTCCCTAAGGAATCATTTGGACAGCAGCCTTTGTTGCTCCAAAACCTGTTAATAACGGGTTACCTTGCCATGTGTACTATGTGCACTTTTACACCCGCATACAATCACAGATGTTGACTTTTTAACTGTGCTCTCACAGATGAGATGGTCTCTCTTCTCTTTTGACCAAATGAAAAAAAAAAAATTCAGATTCACAGTTTCACAGTTTTCTTTTTGTGTGCATTTTTACTGCTGCACCAAAAGACTAAATCTTTTCCACTGGGTGAAGAAATTTCTCTTGGTTCTCTGAATACTGTCATTATGTCATTTATTACTATTAATTATTTTAAATGATAAAACACTTAAATTATTTGAAATTTTACATGAACAAACATGAGGCAGACCATTACCTGAACACCAAGTATAGCTTTGAATTTTAGCAATGAATGTTTGGTCCAAAATGTGAATCGCGTCTGTGGTTCTCTCACGGACTACATTTGGTCTTGAGAGACAGTTTGGACTCAGGGTGACTCTGGTTGCCCCATCTCTGCCACAGGTCAACCTTATATGGGCCAGATGTGAAGTGTGTTGTGATTTCTGTGCCACATCAGGTCAACACAACACTTGCCAGTGCTGTAACTGAGTTATAACAGCCCAAGGAAGCCCATATTATGTCTAGATGTGTCTGGTAACTGGATATTTTTTGTCAACTCAGCAAGTACTGGCCAGATGTCAGATGTATTGTGACTTCTCCTCCACAGTACAGCTGCCATAACCTATATCAATATGGCCTCATGACTGCTGGTTTATGTCTGGCCCTCAGAGTGCCCAAGGTTGCCAAAATCAGACCCTAATATGTCTCTTATCTGGGTATTTTGATGTCAACTCAGCAAGAATGTGCACTGGTGTGTTCTTTAAACTATAGTACCTTTGAAACTGTAGGCATCCAATAACTGATCACATTTATTAATAAAATCTAGGAAGTAATTCAGATATAATTTCATTTTAAAAATGTTGCAATACCTGTGTTACATTATATAAGTGGTTCTGTTATTAGGGCATTAAGATATTTAATTCTTTCTCATTTAAATTAATTCTAAAATGAATAATAAGACGTGAATAATCCATAGTGTAACCATTAACCTACAGCTTTTGCTTATCTTTACCTCCCACAGGTAAACAAATCTGAGCTGTTCCAAGCATCCATCATCATCATCATCATCATCATATATCTTGTCCCAGTGTGAGTCAGACCAAAAATAACAGCAGCAGTCATTGCTGCTGCATAATTGATATTACTCCTCAGAGTTATGTAATCGCTTCTTTCTTAAGGTAAAGCTTCCAGGTTTAACAGCTTGCGTTGATGTAAGGCAAAGAGCAATTGTCTCGCTCTCAGGTCGATACATCAGTTCTGCAACGGTGCAATCTTTGTTTAGAGGGCAGGCGGGGCGGAGCTGGGAAACACTTTAAATGAAAGCTAAAACAAAACAACACTGAAATCAAACGACAAAACTGTCACAGTCTTACCGTACCAAATTTTCCAGAAGCATTTTCCAAAGAGTGGATCTACTTCTGGCATTCCCCCTAAAAAAACCTGAAAGATCAGATGTGACCAATGTCCGACAGAAGGTCCTCGGTGCACCTCTGCAGATCGATGAAGCACAGCGTTGGGTTCCAACTCTCTCTCTCTCTCTCTCCACTTGTTTGCCTTTCCTCTTTCTCTGCCTCTCTCGGTCTTGATCCAATAAGAGATGAAGTAATGGTAACAGCTGCGTCGTGGTACAAGAGAGCGTCAGGTCGGGGTGACGCTCCGGAGTTCAACACAGTCAGCAGCACAGAACTGATCATCGAGAGAGAGAGGGAGGGAGAGGGGGAGAGAGAGGGAGGGGGGGGGAGAGGGAGAGGGGG
>VUQS01040999.1:0-21058 GCA_015108495.1 Heterochromis multidens | reverse complement strand
GAGGTGAGTATCCTGATCTTGACAGTTTAAGGTTTTAGGATTTAAGTTCTTAGAGAGAGAGAGAGAGAGAGAGAGGAGATGAAGGAGTGGTGGAGAGGCAGGCAGGTGAGTAAAGGTAAGCAATTTTCCTCCAGACATAAGATGACTGGCTTGAGTGAAGGAAGTAAGTAAGTGTGGCAGTGAGAGGAACTTTTGATTTTCCAGACTGAGAGAACCAGGGGAAGGCCTAATTACTATCACAGCCAACAACAATCAAGCAAGGAATGGGAGTGCTAGATGGTCCTTAAATACTGCAGACCTGATTACTGGGATTAGCAACAGGTGCAACAGCTAAGGCACAGGAACACAAACTCCACCCAAGAGGAGAAAACCCGGCCCACTACCCCACCTGAGGGCACAGGGATAGAGAGAGAGAGAGAGAAAACCTCCAGGCCAACAGGGAGCATGACAAACAGAAAGGTTAATGTAAAGGTGTGATGATCCACTCCACCCTGCAGGTTTTTTCTGCAGGCACTGGGGAGTAGATGTGGCTACTTTCCAATCAGCAATACTGACAACACCTGTGCCTGTGCTCTACAAAAGCCCTTAGACCTTAGTTGCTGTATGGCTCTCCTCTCTGGGGGCATCTTCTTTGGATTTTAGTTGTTTGTTCTTTTAGTTTCTTGCACTAAATCACGTTGCATACATCTGTTCACTCATGCACTCACTTACACCACTGATCATACTGACTACACATGCCATTGTTAGTTAAAGTTCTTTCTTCATTTATTTAATTTAAAATAAATAGTGCTTTAACTGGCATTTGTGAATCTCCCTTCTTGTCATGGCCATGTGGCCTGGTTTGTGACAAAGGTTAGAAAGGATTATTGTTAGATCTGATCTTAACTACACACATCATTATGAAACTTTATAGTGTTAAAATAAGCTGTATTATTGTTTTAACAGTGGCGAGCTCTGCTGGGAACAATTTCTTCCATGTTTGTTTTATATTCTCTATGCTCTTCCCTTCTTTCCCAGCCCTTTATCCATTATTTACTGCTTCTTTCTTTCCTTCTAGACTTTATGATGCTTTATGATTTAAGTTCCCTCATATTTTTATCCATATATAACACCTTACTTTTTATTAACATAGTCACTTTCTGTGATCTTTGCCTTGTGGGCTTTTTGTCTCTTTCCCTATCCAACCCCGTCTCACATCATAATGTGTAAAGGCTGCACTGGTTCACAGTACAAAATGCAATTTTTTTTCACAATGAAGGTTCCAAAACTGATCTGTCAATGTTTTTCTTTTTTACTGGCCTTCACTGACATCATGTTACTGTCAAGTTTCAGTGTCCCTACAGATACGATGACAAAGGTAAAAAAAAAAAAAAGTGTCATGACCTTGATTCATGAGGTCAAGGAAAGATGAGAATGACAGTTTAGGCAGGCATGTGATGTTACCAGGCTGTGTTGAAACTTTAGTGTTCCAAAGATGGACTACAAAAAGCTGTTCTTAGATATGTGTATATGTGCTCTTGCTATGTTGGTTTATACAGACTGTGCAGACACTGACAACCAAGACATCACTTCATTAGCAAGATTGGAAATCACAGAGAAATTTAAATGATTGTACTACAAAGAGATGATCCACTTAAACTCTTGATTTTATTGAGGTTTTCAGTCTGAAGAAAATGTAGTTTTAATTTAATGCAAAATGTTGGCCGTACAGCAAAGTGCAGACAGGAATGTTGTCATCACAGCAGATTTGAATAAAGTAGCATAATGTCTATTGTTTAACTGTTGGCTGTCAACAAATAAAAAGAAGAAAAAAGAAAAAAAAACCTTTAACACTTCAACAGTGACAGTGTGAATGAAGCTTTTGTCCAGCAGAGAGCAGCATTACTTCTCTTACAATGAAGAGGAGGCAATGGGTGGAGAGAAAAGGTAGAGGGTGAGGAAATAAAACGGATATTAAAGTTTACTTGGAATGTTATTTTTTAAAAAAAGGCCAGAGAGCGTCAAGGAACAAAAATATCATCAAGATAAAACATTTTGTACCTTACCGTAAATCAAGGTCAAATGTTTACAGCCCAGAACCTGCAGGTTTATAATTGTATGTGCACACAGCAGTGTGATGATAAGATGTTTTTAATGGATGATCTTTCCAAGAGTCAGAATTTACTGCTGAGAAAAGTGCAGTATATTTAAATAAAGAGTGAATCAATAGTAAAACACATTGTTAACAGTTCTGTAAAACATTACGTATATTGACTCTGGTGTTCTGTGTCCTGCAGTCTGGGAGCTTATTGATCCTTGAAATCAATGAGACACAGCAGCATTAGATCTCCAAGCTGCTGAGGACAATGTTACATTATTAACAAGGGAACTGCACAGCAAGTCCTCAGAGTGATACTTAATAACTGGAATTTACATCCATGAAACATCTACTTCAAGCAGTTGGTATTTAAATGACCTCAAAACATGTCAAAACCTCTTTGTGAACAAGCAGCTCACAAATGGAGGCCTCACAAGCTTTGCTCAAAGGCACTTCTAGTGAGTGTGCAGTGAGGAAGGGGAGTGATTAGTCATTAACTCCTTTTTATATTCTACTTTGTAACCTTTATGTTTTTCCTCATTGGGAATTTAATTACTTTGTGATCAAAGAACTAAAAATGGACATTAGAATTATCCCACCAATACAAAGAACCTCATTAATAGGTCTATTATTATCCTCTTTCTTGTGTCATATGTGCCTTAATGTAATCACTGTCTCAGGTGAATGATTTTAAATGAAGCCTAATTGTGAAATAAGCTTTTAAATTTAGGACAAACATGTTCCATACACATTATATTAATGAGCAGCTATTTTCTGTGCATTCTCATGAAGAATAGTGAAATTGTTTTATGAACTTTAGCTGCTTTAGCTCCATTTCTACACATATACTGTTTTTTATCCTTATCATATTGTTCTGCCAGCATATATGACAGTGTTACTCCAGCTCCCAATTCTCCACTCTTAGACTTATCTGAATCTTCTTCCCTGTGCCTCAGATCCTTCTCCCATACTCCAGCCTGCATCTCTGTGTCTCCTGGATCTCCTGCCCCTGAATCCACCTCTCCCCACTTGCTTATTCAGAATTTGTTGTAACTTTTACTTGTGTCACATCCTGCATTTGTGAGTTCTGGTTCAATGTTTTTAACAGCTTGGTTAGGTCTAGTTAGGGTTGACACTTTTTATACTTGAACAGGTCTCTCTTGTAAATGAGACATTGAGTCTCAATGGGACTACCTGTATAAATAAAGGTTAAATAAATAAAATACTCTCCAACATTTTCTTTGCCATCAGTGGTTCTGTTTAAATACGTAGAAAAAGGAGCAGTATGCAACATGAGTACTTAATTTAACCAGGATAAAAGAATCAAATAAGAAAGACCAAGAGTGTTTTCACACTTGGTCCCTTTCAGAATCAGAATCAGCTTTATTGGCTGAGTATGTGTACACATACAAGTAATTTGACTCCGCTTTTTTCTTCTTCTTTGCTTCAGTGTAAACAGAATAGACAAAAAGACAGTACAGACATGAAAAACATGTAAAGCATATTGAAATGTGCAATGATGCAGAGTGCAAAGATGTTGGAATAAATTCTGGAATAAATAAAGGATGGATAACTGGTTACTATATATATAGTATATACATGAGAACTTGACAGTATATACACCCCCACCACCCACACACACAACAGGAGCCATGTTGTGTGTGTGGGTGGTAAAACAAAAAGTATATATAGCATGCTTTGGTTCAGTAGCAGGTATAGTACATGTTTTCATACAGAACGAGTGTTCTGTCATCAGAGTGACGGCCTGCGGATAGAAGCTGTTCAGATGTCTGCTTGTTTTGGCCTACAGTGCTCTGTATCTCTACTTCAGCCCTCAAAACAAACTCAGAGCCATTGTCTTTTTTTATATATGTTAACACAATGATCTGCTGTGTTGGAGTTCACTTAACCTGTACATTGTGGAAGCAAAGTGGTCCCGGTTTGCTTCACATTATAGTTAGGTATTATAGGTTTCTGGTGTTTTGCTGTTCACAGATCACATGTATTGAGATGCTCAGAAAAATAAATAGATGGAATCTATAAACAGTCTATGAAGAAAGAGCACTTCATCTAAAATGCACAGAAATGCTGTGGTTTTCCATTAATTTTCAACCTACATGAAAGGAAGGGGCTTCATCGAGGCCACACTCCTTTTTATGATGAAAGTACCTTTGCCAACCTTAAAATGTCACTGATGAGGAAAACATTAACCAGCAGACTGACATCGCAGGCTCAAACCTTTAACATGTTAATAATAATTCTCAGTTGTTATTAAACTCCAGGGCTTAATCCAAGGATATCTGGTTTGATAAAACATCTGTTGATAATGAACTACCAACTCTGTTAGCCCTGCGACAGATTGCCAACCTGCCCAGGATGTACCCCGCCTCCCGCACTATGACAGCTGGAAGAAGAAGAAGAAAATGGATGAATGGAACTACCAATGCAATCTGCTCACCATTGTTTCTTGCTGCCGTATGATCATGACACTGTTTCCTGCACTACTAATCAGCACTGATGAGTGATCAGTTCCATGGAAGGATCATTTGTTTAAGGCCCATCCATTTTCTTCCGCTGCATACATTAAAAAAATAAAAATAAAACTGGAAATGACTGGAAAAGTCACCTTTGAGCTACATATGAAGATAAAAAGTGTTTAACTGTGAGTCACAGAGGTGTCCAGTAAAAAAAACCCAAGATGGAAACTGACAATAAAACTCCTTAATGGATGAGTTATCACAGACCTCACACCCACATAAGCCCTAAAATGCTATAAAGTCGTATACTTTACAACCACGGATCCTTACTTAATTTAAATGTTTCCAGGTAAATAAAAGCTCTTTCACAGACATATGAGAAGTGTTTTGTTAGAGGAGCTCATGACCTCTGGGTCACTGTGTCAAAGGTTAAGAGCTTGTTTTGGTTTGCAGGGCTGCCTGAACTCCTTTAGCTGGTGGCAGAAAATCCCATTTAATCATTTGTTGCCTTTACAGTGTGTAGGTAACACAAGTTACCTTTGCTTTAAACAGCAAAGACTTCACAATAAAGAATACTGTTGCTAAGAAAATTAACTCATTGACCTTCAGTAATCCAGCTCCAAATGAATAAGAAACAAATTCCATCTTGACATTGAATATTTGCATGATTACACTCCAGCAGACAGCGATGGTGGAATAATGCAATGAAGGGCTTTTTAGAAAACTGTGTCTATTCTTAAGTTTGTTAACTACACAACATCAGTCAAGAATATCTTATTGTAATCTGATACAGCGCTTATCAGACAAATATACTGTGCAGTTTAACCTGATCTTAATAAAATGTGTAATATTTCACAAGTTATTTTCACTTTTGTGAGATAAATTAATTATTCATTAATAAATTAATTCTATTTCTGCTGACACCACAGTCCTCTCCACCTGCAGCGGCTGCACACTCAAAATAACTAAATATTATCTTCAACGTTACATAATGCAGAGTTTTTTTTTTTACATTTTTAATAAATACAGTGGTATTCAGAAGCTGAGGACAATAATCCTAGATTTCTTTTGATGCATTTAAGAGAGCTTTACTTATTTATTTATTTATTTATTTATTTATTACTTGTTTATTAATTAGTTAGTTAGTTTGGGTCATTTTGGTCCTCTGTAAACAAACATCATGTATCTTGGTATAAATGAATTTGTGGAAATGTCTTCTATTTTGTTTCCTCCATGTTTAAACTGTCAATCTTCATATTACTACTGGATTCAACTGCAACGGTATTATTGGTAAAATACGTAGTTTAGGCCAATATAACTACACAATGTGCTGTTAATGGGGTGAAACTGGTTTTTACCTGATTCTATTGATCTGTTTTTCAAGACATCTGTCCTTGTCTTTGTATTTTTATCCTCAGTTTAAAGAGCCCTGTTTGCTGTTAAACTCATGATCGACTCATGAGTGATCTAAACACTCAGGAATGTTCCTCCAGCCGTTAGAAAAGAATGTGGCTATATCTGTGGAATGTGGATTTATCTTCCACATGTTGTTGTTGTTGTATAACAATGATTACAACCACATATCTCCTCATTATGTCATTCTCAGCCACACCGTGTAACTCAATTGACAGGTTTAAACCAAGTGATAACCTCCAGGGCTGAAATACGAGGCCAACAGAGAAGTGGCAAATGCTGCAGTTCCTCAAGAGTCATCTAGGTGTTTTGTTGGTGGCAACTAAAATACTAATGTGGAAGCTTCAAAATGCAGAGTCCAAAAGCATTGGATTTTCAGTGGTTAAGTTGCCCAACTTTACATTGGCACAATAAACAGTCATGGCCTCTGTAGTTAGTTTCCCCTTTAGTAACAACTGCATGCAACAACTGACCCTTCATAGCAACTGTGAGGGCACTTAATATGTGTATTTATTGATTTGTCCCTCATTTTTCTTTTCCTTTTTTGTTTTGTTTTCCTTTTTTGTTTGTTTTTAATGCATTTCTGCCATGAACTGATGAAGTCAAGAACCTACAATACATGAGTCTCAGAGAAGATATTTTATAGGTCCTGTGCATGGCACATGTTGTAGGGCATTTCCTGGTCTAAAGGGGTTTGAATAATGTGGACAAAAATTCAGTGTTCACTGCTCTGTGCTGAGTGATGGAAATCTCCACTGCTTTTGCCTTTCTCCTCTATCCATCAGAGCAGAAATGATCTCTGTGTTTCCCCTTCCTCACCACCTGCAGTTGCTCCTATAGTCTGCATGGCAACGAGGCTGAAGCTCAGTCACATTTACAAGTAAAAACCTAAATCCTTCACGTGCCCGCTTGCTTTCTTATCATGTTGTCAAGAGCTGCCAAATGTTAGTTAGTTTGTTTGTTTTTTGTTTTCTACAATTACACAGTGCAAAATTGTTAATGCATAAATTCACCTGTATTATCACAGAGTAGCTTTCAGTGGCACAAAAGCTTACACAGAAATATCATTGATACAATTCTAAGGAACGGTGATTTCTGTTTGAGTTACTGGAAGCACAAAGCTTGATGTCATGTTGATGTTTTTTGTTCTACAAACAAAGTTTTTAACTGCATGCAACCAAAGTCTGCCTGCAGGTAAACATGCAGGCAGACTTTGCATGATGGCATTCTTTCTACAAGCAGAAACCAGAAAATTTACAGTACCAAAAATCTTGTACCACACCTACAGATTCGTCTATATGCACATTTCTGTTTATAGAGATTTGTGCAGGCAAATGAAGTCCTTTTAAAACCCTTTGCTATGGGATACAGAAGAGCTCCCGTGCAGCATCTTTACATTCAAGAAGAAAAAGATTGTTACATGTATTTTTTAATGATTCACAAGTAACCTTTAATAACAAGTCAAAGACGTATTGTGAAATTTCTACATTTTTAAGTATCATTGATATTTCTAATGTTATTTCATAGAATTCTACCTCAAACATGTCTCCTCTTGCCTCCTGCTGATGGCCGGTTTGTTTGTTCAAAGGTTTAATATTTAACCCAGTCACACATGTCTTTTTCTAACCAGCTGACTACCCTCCCTTTCAGATTACACAGACAGGTCCAATAACTGAGTACTGAACTGAGAAAACTGATAGGTGTCATCAAGCCTGTGCAGAGTCTCACTTGAAGCCTGAGAACACTCAAAGACTGATGGTCTATCCATCTATGTTTTTATCTGTTTGTGTGAGCCTTTAAAGGTTGTTGTCTTCTGGCTTCATCTTCAGCAGTTTCCTTTTCTTGGAACTGAACAGAGATGGGACCTCGTACAGGAGGTAAGAACATCTCAATTTACTTTCCAAATCCTGAACATGTGACAAATAACATCTGAGACACTCACAGGAAGCGTAACTGTCTGCAACATCCCAAGAAATAAACAAAATAGAAGAAATAAAGTTGTACAAAGGTCAAAGATCAGACCTTTAGTGTCTTTTAGTTTTCTGCTTTCAGTCCTGGAGTTGTCTGTATTTTCTCCATAACAGCATCTTCTTAGTTGGTTGCCAGATGGTACTCCTGCATGTGTGAACAGATCAGGCCACTGATGCAGCATACTTTTAGAGTTAATAGAGGTTAATTCTTATTATAAGTAATCAGTTACCTGCAACATTATTAATAGTTGATCTGTCCAGTTGAAGTGTACCCTGCATGTTGCTCTGTGACAGCTGGGATCTGGACATTGTTCCCAAACAGCAGTTTCAACCTCTGTTTCAAAACCTAACATGGTATCACAGTATAGTAGGTGTTTTGAACAAAAGAATGTGTAATTAGAGAGAAGCTTACAGTGATCAGTGCACAGCAGAGTACAGACAAAAATTACTGCAGAAAGCTGAGTGTTAATCTTTAAAAAATGTTTCTTTTATATTTTTATTACATGAAAAACAAACTTAAATGTGTTCTAATAGTCTGCAAATTTGATTTGATCCTAAGATGCCAAAATTCCTAGTTTGGACATGGCTATTGACTTCTCACAACACTAACATTCATTCACTACATGAGGAAGAAGACAGTAAATTATTATCCTACAGAGGAAGTACTATGATGAGTCAAAGGCAGTGACTTGTTTCATTAAGCAAATAAACAAACTTTATTATTTTACTGTCATTTTATTATCTGGGTCCATGACATCACTGAATCACCCCTTCATAAAATGACACTAATAAATGTGTGTCTCTATGTGTGTGTGTGGAGATTCTGCAAACACTATGTCCACTGAGTGGTATAGTGTAGTATTTTCAAGTTCTAATAAATTAATGCAAACTGGATTAAAAAAAAAGAGTAACAAGCAAATGAGTCCCACCCAGTTTTAAAAAGGGACACTGAGGTTTGGTTGTGTCTATTTACAGATATCAGTTTTATCACAAATTAAAAGGTTCCTGCAATATTACATTTCACCATTTTTACTTCAGCATGTTAACATTTTACATTTCAAGTCAGATCATCTGAATTATTTTCTCTATGGGATTTTGATCTTTTGAAGCAGCTGCACCACTTGCAGCATTCCTGCAGTGGTGGCTTTGTCTCATCCCTCATCATCACTTTGAGAGTTCAGGTTCATATTTTTAGAGAGATGTTCTTTGTGTATTTTGAAATAGTGTTTCAGAGACTGTAAAGGTCAGGGACCAGAATATCCTACACATTCTCACTCTCAGCTACTCATATAATGGTTAGGACCCCTTGGCATCACATGTTAATGGTGGAACCCTTTAACATGCAGTGTTCTGCTACTTTAGCAACCTCAAGTTAAGAGGTGGAACAGATTCTTCTATATAATAAGTATTTTAATATTACTGTCAATTAATTTAAAAAACTAGAGCAGTTAAATTTACAATATCATTACAATAAAAATTGGTAGTTTTGCTTTTAAAATATGTCAGTCTATCTGTAAAGAAATTATTCTGGGAAAAAAATGCTAGAAAAAAATCAAAGTTACTAGATGTAACTTGAAGGCCCCTCAGGTCCTCTGTGTCCAAAAGCACTTGTGGCCAATCCCTTGGCTCCATCTCTGGACTGCCTAATCACATGACTTTCTGGGACAGCTATTTTTAGAGTTTAGTTTTTACTTTTTGTTTTCACTTATCATTTTATTCAATTTTATGTAATAAATGTATGAGGATAATTTTGAGAATCTTTTTTTCACACAGTGTGTGCAAATAAACCAACACAAAAGTGCTGTTAAATCCATCAAGAACTAAGAAAAATTTCATCACTTCAGCTGAGATGAAATAGGAGCAGCAGTGAGGCACTCGCCACCCTGCTTTCTCATCTTAGAGCAAAAGGAACAGGGCTACCCGCTCCACCCAACCCAGACAACACCATGAACTCTGTTAGCCTTTCTTATCTCTGCTGTTTAAAGAAGTATCGCCTCTTATCAAAGCATGTTTGAACTGAATTGTTGGAAGTTAAATTAAGGAAGTTAAACACAGAACTGGGTCAGCTTTAATCCTTATTATTGAAAATGTGGAAGTCTCCATTTCATCACTTTAGGCTCAACAATTACCTTCTGTCCTGGGCCAGTTTTTTTCTGAGGGGTGGGGTAGTGGTGGGGGAGTGAGGGGAGAGGTGCAACACTGTAAATGCATGGTAGAAACACAGGCTGTCACTGCTACAATATGTTTATTTAATTCATTTAAAGATGACCTATTAAGCATCTTTTTATTGTTCTGTCATATCTACCATTACCATAGTGGATGCTCTTGCTCATGCTTTTTTTTTATTCTTGGCTCTTTATATCAGTGAGAGGAAACATCTCTAATGTGGTCATCTTAGGCACAGAGCTCTGGCACAGAAACCCCACTCACCTGCTATTCAAACCTTCTGTTTGTGAGTGGCATATGATCAGAACAACACTGGCTTTAATGGGGAGTGGGGTGAAAGGGCAAAGAACTAAAAAAAAGCTTGTTTCAGAGGAAAAACCAAAACAAGTTAAAGGAGACTCAACCAAAGACCAGAGAGCTGCTCTAGTAAAGTCCCAGAACAACATTTCTCACTCCCGGCTCCATAGAATTATGGAGCCGGGAGTGAGCATACTAGGCCTGTTCAAGAGATAAGACAAAATAAAATAAAATAAAATAAAATAAAACGTATTTATTTATTTATATCTAGCAAGAGCAAAGCAGTTACAAGAACTTAAGATCTTGATGTTAATACTCATTTGGTAAATAACTCAAATGTTTGTTAGAGTTATAATCAACAGAGTAATAAGGTTATAAAAACGTCTCTGTCTCCATCAGTCACTCCATCTAAGGATGTGAAAGCTGTCACAGGTGGACGTGGTGGAGGTTGCGGTGGAGGTCAGAGAGAAGCCCGAATGAGAAGTTGCAGTGATGGAAACATATACACCAGGAGACCAGTTGGTCTCCCCAGCAGCTCTTCTTCCTCCTCCCTGGTGCTCTCCAACCCCAAATCTGGTAATAAAAAAGCCCAGTGTCTGTAGAGACTGAAAAAACTGGTTTAGGATATGTTTTATTTTTCTTTTTAGGTATTTTCAGTGTTATTGCTACGTCTCATTAGTTTGAAAGACAAGTGATCGGTCAGATATGAGAAGAGGTAATACTGCAAATAAAGGCTGACACTGAGAGTCTCACTTATTTGTGATGTTCATGAGACATACATCTTCTTTTCTTTGTTTTTCAAAATATGGAAACCAAACTGTTTTTTAGTGGGTCATAAAATCTGCCAAATCAAACATGCGGAGCTACCCACTGTGGCAAGCCCTTGTGAATAAGGGAGCAGCCAAAAGTAGCTTGCATGCATTTTCTGGTTGCTTCATTTCTTTCCATTGTTAGAAAAACAACACTGTTTTTACATTTCTTTGGACCATTTTACTTCTGTTTCAGTCCTCAAGAGACCAGTGAGCACAGAGGAGCTCCAAGAACCAGGAGGACCCTACATCAGGAAAACCTTCACAGTAAATAAACAGTTTTACATTTTACAAACTGGAAAGACTTTTCCATGAAGCTGAGGGGATAACTGGTATCACTTGTAATCACTTTTTCACAATACAAGAAGAAAATTAATCAATGATGTACCTTATTTCCTTAAATTGTACAAAGCTGGTTTAATGCAGCCCAAACGCAATTTATAAAACTTCATACATACATTTTCTTTACATACACAAAACACTGTTCTATGATTTTAATGTGCACATATTTCAAAAACTATTGTAAATGATGCTCATGCTAGAGTGACTGTAACAGGTGTCAGGAAAGACAGATGCTTCACAGGCCTCATGAATAAACCACTAGATGAGACATTGTCTTTTTTTCAGTTTCTGTGTAAAGTACTTTTTCCATAACACATACACCCCAGATAAATATGTGATTATCATCTGTGTTTCTGCAGATTGTTGGTGATGCAGTGGGCTGGGGGTTTGTGGTCAGAGGAAACAGGCCATGCCACATCCAGGCGGTGGAGCCTCAGGGTCCAGCGGCTCTTGCGGGGTTGAAGGTAAGCATGACAGGACATGTAGTTACTAAAGGAAGTCCAGTCAGAACCAATACTGTTAAAAGTACATAGTGTAAGTTTTAAAACTACTTAAAAGGACAAAATTACTTTTGAACCTTCTGCAGTAAATTAAAGCTAACAGCAGAATGTGAAGAGGCTGCTGTTCTGACTTTATGTATAAACCATCAGTATATTGTGCTGAAGAGATACGAGCTGAAGCTGAACTAGGTCTGGGCTGTACTGTAATGAAACTTTACACCACCAAATGGTGGTGGGCTGGCAAAAAGCAAAGCCTCCTGAGGAAATTATGTTAAGGATAATTACAAAATATATATCATTCAGGTTATAAAACATTTGTCTTTTACTCCATTTGTTCTTCCTTCCTGTCTCGGTTCCTTATCCACAGGTTCGCCAGTTTGTGGTTTCAGTCAATGGTCTCAATGTTCTCGATCTGGACTACCGGACAGTCAGCCATCTGATCCTAACAGGACCCAGAACTGTGGTGATGGAAGTTATGGAGGAGACTGAAAATTGAGAGTGGAATCTAAAAATGCAGTTTAATGAGACAGTTACCTATACATGCTTCCCATCTGAGGTTTTCCTACAAAGATTGCAAGGATGCAATAATGAAACAGGAGAACACTTTGTTAGGGATTATATGCGAAACCCTATGTTTTTAAAATGTTGCTGAACTGATGGTGGACATTAATTTTCAGTAGTGGCTGAAGATAAAACACTTGTGTAGAATGGCAGCCACATATATTTGAAAGATGAGTTTGCAAAATCTGAGTAACTGCATTGGGAGTGAGTCAGGATGGAGCTCCAGTTCTGAGAGTAGAATTTATCAGCTTTTTATTGAAATAAATGTTAAGTCACTGAAGACTTTTTCATACATGCACTCTGGACAATTTCAGGAAAATCAGGACAGGATATTTTCCACAATTATTTCTCACATGTAACACACATGTAGCAGGAAATAGTCCAGTTCAGACACTTTTCATTATTGGAAATAATAATGATAGGAAGCTGCTGAATGCAGCATCTGGAAGGCAGCACACATGATGCCAGCTCGCTAGTGGTAAATGCAATTTTACCTGTGCTATTCACACATCAGCACAATTGCACAGACTTTGTACTAGGGAGCTAGCAAGTTACTAGGAAGAAAGCACTGGCTTTGCATTCTCGCCTAAAACGTCCCACGGAATACAAAGCTGCAGTGCATGTGTGAAAATGGTATATGAATGAGAAAGGCTGAGTAATTATTATTAATAATTATTATATTTTATTTGACTAGAGCTAGTAAGTCCTTTAATTATTTAGCTTATAGATTATTAACTAAATGTATTTTGGCACAATGAGTTTCCCAACCTCATAAATTCTCAATGGACAGGAGAAAAATGTTGGTGTATTCATATCAAAATGCTGAAAGTGTTTGTTTTCAGGTGTTTTGAGACACACCTGCACGGTGGCGACGTAGAAAGTGACTCCTGAAGTAAGCGTGTTGTTGACATCACACAACAGTTGTTGTTTTCTTCTTACTGTGATGGTTTGGACTTTTAACCCCATGCGCCACCTCACTGCCTCGTCCACACACAAACACTTTACTTACATCCATCACAAGAGTGTTTACACAGTCCTGAGTTACCCCCCCCACACACACACACACACTCTCCCTGCTCTTTACCCTTTGACTGTGTTTACCTTTCCATCTGCTCATGTCTGATTCCCAGAAAAGAAGTGAGGAGTATAAAGACGAAGTGTGAAGTAGATCAACTTGAACTTATTGAGTTGAGGAAGAAGACTGTAACTGCAGAGCTTAGTTTTGAAGTCTCTCTTAAGTGTCTCTTATTCTTTTATCTTTTTATACCTGTTTTTATAATGTGCTTGTGTGTGAGAGAGAAAGTTTGTGGGATATTTCTCCATTAATATGTATAGCCTCTCAGCAGGCAACATTTTGCTCTCTGCAGGAGGATTCTGGAGACTCTGTGAATCTTTTGGTTCCTCTTGCATCTTTAACGCTGGTTTTCATGCAGGCAGTTAGAAGAATTAATGTTGGATATTGTGTTAAAATACCAGCTTCTGAAGATTTTATTGAGAAGCTGAATTTTAAAAATGTGTTTCACTTTATTCATTTTCCAGCAAAGATAATAATCAATATTTAAAGTACAATTTAAATAACTGTTTAGTATGTATTACCCCTTTGCTTAATTATTTTTAATTTACTTTAAGATATTGTTTTGTCTCTTTTATTATAACTCTTAGCTATCCTATACTGAGCCTTGATCCAGCCCCTTACTTCATCCACTATCTGAAACAAGACATTTCAGCTCCTCCACCCTCCCTTTAAGCCAGCTAAATTATGATTGGATGCCCCTCACGAATAGAAGGTTTGAACAGCAGGTAGGTGTGGCTTCTGTGCTCACACAGATCATATTAAGGATAGCTCTGTCACTGACATAATACAGAGCCAAGAGTATAAAATTTGATGCCTGAGCTTTTGGTTAACAGGGATTACTTATACATGCAATGACTTCATTATTTTACATTTACATTACATTTTAACATTTAACATGAACATCCACCAATGTAACAGTAGATGTATGACAGAAGGAAATGAAAAAAAGGTTCAATTTACTATAAGGAAGGAATTATAGGAATTTACTCTACTCTGAACTTTGTGGTGCATTCCAGTGTTTCTTAATGGAAAACCACTAATCACTAATGCAACTTTATTGGCATTAAAATGTATCAGTTTTGGGGTTTTTTATATTTTATTCTTTATTCCATGTACTTTAATGTACTTAATTTGTGTATTTTTGCTTTGTGTAATTCGGTATGTGTTACTAATTTATGCAGCTACGCTTGACTGTATTTCTGTCTCTCTTGGCCAGAACACTCTTGTAAAAAGAGGTGTTTTAATCTCAAGAGTCATATTTTTCTGGTTAAATAAAAAATAAAATTTAAAAAGTATATCTGTGTTGATAAATTTGTGTAAAATGTGCTTAACTGGAAACCTTGTTTGTCTCCTGCAACGTTTGATCTTTGCAATGCTTCACAAGAATGATAGAAAATAAATTACAATCACTACAGATATTGTCATTCTCTCACTGATTGATGGTTATTGGCCATGAGGCAGGGCCTTTCTGTATTGACTTTGCATGTTCTCCCTGTGCTTGCACTTTCTCTGTCAGCTCTGGTTTCTCTCACCATTGAACAACATGCAGGGTTAATGCTGCTTAACAATTAACACTTAATCTCAAGAGTTTCTTGGTTAAATAAAAGTTCAAAAAATAGCCAGTTCATTAAAAAATGTCCTTAATGGTCTCAAAGTTTGAGAATGTGCACTGCTGTTCCAAGAAGAAGAGATACTGCAGTAGACCAAAAGGAGCAAAGTTCACTATGTTCTGTTTCACACAACTTCCCCTTATTTTTAACCCTTTATCCTTACAACTGCTGACAGGGGAGGGTTTGAAAACTTTGTTCTGTCATAATCATATTCTTTCCCTTGTCTCAACAATGTCATTCCTAAAAAATTCCCAATGGTTTTAGATAACTCCAGGTGAGGGGTTTCCACTCTGAGCTTGTGGGGAAACATTCATCATAAACACAGAAGTCTGCCAACAAGGTGTACTACAGCTCTAGCTGTGAGCACAGGAGCCCCACCCACCTCCGTTTTAAATCTTCTGTCTGTGAGGAGAAGCCAGTCATAAGAACACTTTCGTAAAGAGAGTGTGGCCTTATAGGAGGAAGATGAGGAGCTAAAACAGCGTATTTCAGACAGAGGCTGAATTTAAGGGCTTGTGAATCATGCAAAGCTACTCTAGAGTAGATAAATAATGACATATATCATCAGAATGCAAAGTTTAAGAAAAACATCCATTATCAACCAGTAGAATGCATAAATAAAACCATAATAGCCCACTGCAAAGCAATGAAATTTGTTATAAATTGCAATTGCAAATGATTATAACCCATCAGGTCATAGAGCTCGGATGGAATACCGTGCAAACCAATGGACAAAGTTATAGACTGCAACAGAAAAAACATTATCTGATTATGATAGAAACATTCAAGGTTATAAATTGATGTCATCCTAACGGGCTGACACATTGAAACAAATCATCCCAACAGGACAGAACATCAGACCGAAGTGAAGTCTACACCAGCAGAAGTCTAAACAAAGACTAGAAACTAATTTTTTTCAATCAATCCATCAGTCCAATCATGTTGGACTGATGGATTGATTGAAAAAAAGACTAATCACTGAAAACTTAACCTAAACCTAACCTGAAAACAGTGTAAAACCAGTGTTAAATGTCTCATGGTTAAGCTTTGTAAAAAGGAGGAAGGAGGCTGAGGACTGGTGAGTGTCAGAACCACTATCCAGGATGAAACAACAAACATCCATGAGTACATGAGAAAGATGGCCACAACTGATCATGTGCTTAGTGAATGCCTCAGGCAATAGACATACATGGAACTCCATAATCAGCATAACAGTGGTCCCCGTGGTAATCTGAGTCTTAGCTTGACTTCCAATCTTCCTTACCACTTGAACAACTGGACAATCCTTGTTGGATCATACCAATCACCCGGATTGGTACCAGATTGAACGCATTATTACAGAATGCACTAGTGTAGTCAGTTGAAAATTGACATTTCTTCAGCATGACGGGCCTAGATGTTTATTTCTGTATTGCATATATTATTATTAAATCCTTTTTTAAACAAGTTATCTATTTGACTCATAACGTTCTCATAAAGTTCAAGAGTAGACAAACTGGCAGAAAGACATACAACAAAAACACATTATACATGTTCACAAATTAAGAGAAGCATGTGCAAGCATAGCTGAACATAAATATAATATTTTAAAATTTTACAGTGAAAGAGAATGTAGCTTCATAATGTTTTCTGTAAATACTTCCATTCAGAGATGTTAAAGTCCTATACTCCTTGTCAAACGCTGACTGGCAGCTACTAGTAGTTCCAAGCACCTGAGCCTTCTACAGCCAATTGGTCCTTTGCAGTTACAGCTCCAAAACTCTGGGACAGCGTCCCCCTCCTGATCAGGTACAGTAGTCTGCTTCACTGACAGTTTTCAAGTCCCAACTAAAAACTTGTCTTTTCTCCTTAGCCTTTTCAGTTTAAATTGTCAACTGCATCATTCGGTGAACAGTATAGGTTATTATGTTTTAATTAAATTGGAGTGACAGTGGCTCAGGAAGTAGAGCAGGTCATCTACTAAGCAGAAGGTTAGTGGTTTAATCCCTGGCTGCTTTACCTGCCAAAGTATCCTTGGGTAAGATACTGAACCCCAGAGTTGAGTTCACTGGAGTGTGAATGTTAGATAGAAAGCTTGTGTAACTGTGAATTCTGATTGTCAAAATTCTTTGGTCAATGTCTGTTCTGCTTAAATGTCATATATAAATAAACTTCCCTTTCATTTAGAGGCTGTAAAGTTTTTGAATGCAGTTTTTCTAAGTTCAGTGTGAATAAGAGGTACAGTTAAAGTTAAAATGTAATGTGACCGGGCACTGTAATTGCTGTGTTTACATTTAAGCAGAGCGCAAAGTTAACTAGGCAATCTTTGCAGTAGAACCTTGTAAATACACATCATACGCTGAAGAATAAAAGAATAAAAAATATCCATAAAAATGCAGTACAATTTACTATGAAGGAATGAAGGAATTTTCTGTTTTTGTGTAGTTTGTTTTGTTTTTTCTGTACACATATTTCAACCAGGCATTAAATTTACCATATACCATTTACGGAAATACTCATAGACTTCAGTAAAAGACAAAAAACAAAAACAGATAGTGTACTGGCAGAAAATTACCAGGAAATTATTTTTTTCTACAGATTTTTTTCAATTTATTTTTATTTATCTATTTATTTTATAGTATACAATTCCGGATATTATGTTAACCTAAGAGGATGATCCCACATTTTCTGTGAATATGCAGCTATTTCTCATTTCAAAGGGTTAATCACTGGATACAACGTGTTTGCAGGTCTCAGTGTATCTTCAGTGCAGGTTTACAGTTGTGTATGATGTCTGTTGGACCGTGACTGGCCTCTAAAGTAGTAGTTATGTATTAAAAATAGTTAGGTGAGCTCAGAAACCATTTCCAATTTCAGCAGAAGGACAGGCTTCAAGTGAAAAGTCAGAAGAGAAGCCAGAACAGAAGAATCCTTAAGACAATAATTTGACTGGTTGCAACTCCACTTTTAAGTCAAATAAAGAGGTAAACTGTAAATACGTCACATTTTATTTACTTTTTGTTTAAGGGAGAAGAAAAAAAGACTTGTTGCTTGTGTCTTTGAAGCTGTGCTTTCAGTGCTGCAGACTATGGATCACTTTTGTTGCACTGCCTCCTACTGGCAAAACCAAGGAGCATCAAAAAAAGACCCTGTTATTTTTTCACCAATATAGTCAAGAGCCAGCCCATAGTCTGATCATTTCAGTTTACCAACCAAGAATTAAATTAAATGCTTTATGAGTAGCCTTTAAAGGCTAAAATGGGGTTTGTTCCAACACAGTTAACTTCATGACCATTTTAGCAGCAGAATAAACTTTAAAAATGGAATTAAGCTATGAACTACAATGAAATAATAACAGCAGTAATAATAAATAATAATAACTACTAATAATAACACATACTCTATGGGGTAATGTATAGATTATCCTCTGTAAGGATCTGTAGAATAGATTATACAGTATCATTTATATACTGTTGTCATTTTGAGATAGATGGATGTCTCCCTATCATCTTTTTAGAGCTTTTTCATTGTGCTTCATGTAGCCCTCTGTTGCCTCGGTGGGGGAACACACCATCATTATTTTCCTTTCAGTCACAATCAAGACATGTGGTGAGACTGTATCTGTGACTCTGCAGGTGAACAGGGTCATATTTTCAGTTTCAGCATGAACAGAAATATAATTTGAGCTCATTTGAATCTTGTGGTTTAGTCAGTTCATTTATGGCTACCCACAGGCTCCCATCAGCTGAACAGTATCCCGTCACATAATGAAGTCTCGACTGGCTGGGTTATCAGTACAGAAGAGGACACTTTGTTTATATTCCCAACGAAGAGTTTGCTTGCACAACATGATCAGACAGAAATGCTGGCATGAGAAATCAGTCAGACTGCAACCAGACAATCTGAGATTAGTCATGACTTTGACAGCAAATATCTTCTATTTAGATTCTTTTTTTCCCACAGATTAAAAACTAGATTTTAGATCAGCATGTTTATTGCACAGGCCTAAATTATGATGATTTACATGTTTGTCATTGTCTGAAAATAATTAATAAATAATAAAAAGCCATATAGCACTGCACGCTGTACTTAATTTGCATTAATGCCAAATCAGATTACATCAGACTCTACTGAGATCTGTCAATGTGAGTTTAATGTGCTCTGAGGTGCATTGCACTTTAAAAATACATTTTGGACATAAACTTCAGTTGAAGAAAACTCAATAAGACACACTGTTTATTCAAGGTGCTGTTTGAGAGCCATGAAACTCACATCTGAAGGGAACATAAAATTTTCCTATTAAATATTTATGATTATGATAATACAAGAGACTTCAGAGACCTCAATTTCTACTGTTACAAGCTACATGCTCACCAAACAAACCCATAATGACTGAGGTACAAAAGAAACTTAACCCTCACCTTCAGCACACAGAAGCCCATTATTCATTCAACGCTCTGTACTATCTCAAAGATAGGGACACCTGCTCATCCAGTGCTGCAGCTTTTATGTAGTTGTTACTATGTTGCTGTAAAATCCCAAAGATGGCATGTTCAGTGTTGGAACAAAGAATTTCTTTTGTTTTGGGGAAAATATATATGGTTGTTTTAATTTTGATCCCAAAAAAACATTTAAAAAAAAAATCGTGACAGTGTCACAGTCCCAGGGTTTTGGTCCCTGGGCTGCAGTGCTGTTTCTTCTGTCTTATATTTGAGTCTAAGTTTATATTTACTGTTTTTTTGTTCTAGTCTTTGAGATTTTGATTATGTGTTTGTTGAATTTTTGGATTTCCCATTCAGATTTCTAGTTATTATGTGAGTCTTAGTTCTTGCATTAAAAAAATCTTTGGTTAGTGGGTTTACGTTATATCTTTTCTGATGATGAGTTTTAGTTTTTGTGTTATATTTTGTTTTAGTTCTTGCCTATCATTATTGTTATTAGTATTAGTAGTGGTTTCCCTAACACAGATATGTGGGGGCCACAAGCCAGTGTACTCCTAATGCTGATCCCGCACCTGGATAAATGGTGAGGGTTGTGTCAGAAAGGACATCTGGCATAAAATATTCACCAGATCAAATATCCGGATCATAAAGAATGAGATTTCCATACTGGATTGGTTGGGAGACTAGGTTAACAATGACCATCTCTGTTGCTGTTGGTCAACAGGGTGCTGACACACCAATTAGTTAATCTGCAGGAATGTCTTAAAGACATAAAGACCTGGATGACCTCTAATTTCCTGCTTCTAAATTCAGATAAAACTGAGGTTATTGTACTCGGCCCTAAAAATCTTAGAAACATGGTGTCTAACCAGATACTTACTCTGGATGGCATTACCTTGGCCTCCAGTAACACTGTGAGGAATCTTGGAGTCATTTTTGACCAGGATATGTCCTTCAATGCGCATATTAAACAAATATGTAGAACTGCTTTCTTGCATTTGCTCAATATCGCTAAAATGATAAACATCCTGTCTCAGAGTGACGCTGAAAAATTAGTTCATGCATTTATTACTTCTAGGCTGGACTATTGTAATTCATTATTATCAGGCTGTCCTAAAAACTCCCTGAAAAATCTTCAGTTGATCCAAAATGCTGCAGCGAGAGTACTGACAGGGACTAGAAAGAGAGAGCATATTTCTCCCATATTGCCTTCTCTTCATTGGCTCCCTGTTAAATCCAGAATTGAATTTAAAATCCTTCTCCTTACATACAAGGTCTTGAATAATCAGGCCCCATCTTATCTTAAAGACCTCATAGTACCATATCACCCCAATAGAGCA
>VUQS01040997.1:13530-26726 GCA_015108495.1 Heterochromis multidens | reverse complement strand
GTCTCCTGAATCCAAACTGGGATCCATAGAAGAGGGGCCTGAAAGCTGAAGGCTCTGCCGCCCATTCTACTTTTAAATATCCTAGGAACCACAAGTAAGCCAGCAGTCTGAGAGCGAAGTGGTCTGTTGGGGTGATATGGTACTATGAGGTCTTTAAGATAAGATGGGGCCTGATTATTCAAGACCTTGTATGTAAGGAGAAGGATTTTAAATTCAGTTCTGGATTTAACAGGGAGCCAATGAAGAGAAGCCAATATGGGAGAAATATGCTCTCTCTTTCTAGTCCCTGTCAGTACTCTCACTGCAGAGGTTTGGATCAACTGAAGGTTTTTCAGAGAGTTTTTAGCACAGCCTAATAATAATAATAATGAATTACTCTCTGCTTCATCACCGTGCAGAAATTATGGTGGCTTTGCATTAAATTTGTCAAGCCAAGGCTGAGGCAACTGTGATGTCAGCATTCATCACGATGAATAAATTCACTTTTCTTTGTAAAATTTGGTGAAATTTCCCTTTATCAACAATACGGAGACAACACTGTTAACACAGTTTATCGTTTCTTAACAAAGGTTTTCATTGTTTACTGAATTTCAATTTAAACGTTAAATTAAACTTTAGTAAACTGTAATTTTACTGTTGACAAGCAAAGAAATAATCATCTATAAGATTTCCTTATTTAGGATTAATCGTTTGTTTGTAAATCATCTAAAGGTTATGTTGTGCTGTTATAAAGCTGACTGACATTTCAACACTTTGAAAATTGATAATACATGCTTTGTAATGTATATATAAATATTACTGAAGTGGCTGTTAAGAAGCTGGACCTAACTTTTACAATAATTATTGGTAAGTCTTTTGTAAAGAATCATTATTCCTAAATATAATTAAATACAATATGTTTTTATAATCTGAATGATCATAAGGCAAGGTCATAGGTCAACCTAGATGCTGTGTTTAAGTGTGTTTGACATTATGTAACACTTGGTTTAGTTTCTCACTTGTTGGTCAGATTTGGGCACCAAAAATATTTGGTTACATTTAGACACATTTTGGTTTGGGTTAAAAAAATCTCTCATCAACATTAAAAAAATGATGTTTAAAGGTACCCAGTGTGTCTAAAAGTAAAAACCATTATTACAAAACATCAGTAACATTTGGCATTCATTACCAAATACACAGTATAGCATATAAAATGTTATGTGAGTAATAATAGTTTAATAATATCAACAGAATATTTTAATAGATATGACAAAATATAAATAAAATGATGTAATATTACACAAACTAATGAGTGTGTTGCATAAATACTAGTATTACTAATGATTAACAATTATGAATTATCTTTTCATTGTTTTCATAGTAAAAAACTTCTTAACATCCACCAGATTGCCCACAGTTCGGGTTAGGCTACATTTTGGCCACATGCTAAACAAGCATAGTTTTAAAAACTAAGAGATGCTTTCAGGCTGGTATGGTTGCCTTGTGTTATATGGCATACGCAAATGGAAATCTTATGAGTGAAAATTCCACATAAAGGGCAAGATATGAACTTAACCCTAACCTAACCCTAAAGAGGCCACTGGTGGGTGTCAAGAGGTAAAAGGTATTTAAATCTGATGAATTACTAATGTACAGTTTAAAAGTGGTCATTGTAAAGTGTTAGCACATATAAAGTGGACTGAATGAAAATAAAAAAATACTGACCATTCAAAGTCAGCCTCTGTGCAGTCACATGGTGCCGATGTCATGGTTACTGAGTACGTCTTTCCCATAACGCACCTGGACGTGGGCTTCAGCTTTCGGTAGATTCTTTTGACTCCCATGAGGCATGGCTCGCCCTGCGGGGCCCGAAAACAAAGACAGATGGAAAGAAACACAGAGTTTGAAACTGAACTGATTTTGTAACGTCGTATCCACAATAAATAATTTAGAGGATACAACCAGCCATGTGCGCGTCAGCCATGTGTGCCAAGAGCACTGTTCCTGTTCAGAGAATATTTACGCGCTCATGGCGTGTGGTGTGCTAAACTCAGCAACTGTTCCTCTGTTGCAAGTGTCACACTGTAGAATGTGCTGCTCGAGTTCTTTTTTTCAGGGATATTTTTTTGTGATATTGAGATGAACGAATATGAAGGAGCTTCGGCTGAAAAGCTGCCAGAACCCAATCCATTTTTAGCCATGTGTCTATGTGTGGGAAGTGAATATAATATCAGTTGAGTACAAAAAAGATGTGAAGATATCAGCAGCCTTTTTCCACTGCATCCTTCATCCTACACTGCTGCTCTCTTTTTATTACCAGAAGATTCTGTCTTTGTGCATTAGGTGTCACTAGTGAGATGCATAAAAAATCTGCCCGCATTCACAAATAGACTGCCAGCTCCTTCCTTAACTTTTCCAGTTGACTTAAAACACAAAACCTATCCTCTGTTTTCAGGTGGTGTTTATTTTGGACCCACACTACCTTTTCATTTGGGCAGTTTAGCCCTGTAATTGGCTTAGACTCTTGTCATCTTCCATGCTATATGTTTTGATCATTAGCCTGCGGTGAGCATATGGGTGTCTAAACCAATTACAGAAGTGGGCCATGAATAAAGGCACACTTTAAGTGTCTGGCTCTGCTTCAGGCCCGGCCAGGTTGAGGGGCTTTCGCAGCAGGTTTAATGTATGCATGAGGTTTACTTAAAGCATGAGGGAGGAATTGTAAGGATTCTGCGCTGGGAGCTGGGAGGTCTCCAGCTTCACTACACACCAAGGCTGAAAGCATACACTGAGGGGCTCTGTATCAACCAAACTTAAGAAGCTGTGTTTGGAGGAGATGGTCTCCACAGACTTCAGACTTCCTTGAATGAATTTACTTCTCAGTTGGAAATAACAGCTCATTAAGTAACAACTTTAATTCCTTTTGGAGTGTTTGTTCATGCAAGGGTGAGTCCTACCTAGAGCACATTTACTTACTACCATTTTATTTCAGCATCCCTAACCCTAACTCTAAAGCTCTAATGCTAAGATATCAGAATATCAGAATTTTGGCTTTTAAAATTGTTCTCCTGTCAATCAAGAGCAAAACATGTATTATATATACATATATATAACTATCACACATCAGAAACTGATTATGTTTAGAAGTCCTTTTGTTTTTTGTTAAAACATGCCAGTTGGGGTTAGGGTTAGGGTAGTGTAGCTAGGGTAGGACCTTACAGGGTTAAATAAGATCTGATCTCATAATAATGTATTTTCCTGAAGCAGCCCATTAGCAAAAATCAGGAGCACATTTTTTAAAATTAAAAATTAAACTAGTAGTCTGTCTCTTTGAAAATTTACTTAATAAAAAATGCTTTGAAATATAATTAAATAGTAATTAATAATACACTCAAAAACATATACATTGTCAAGCTTCTACAATAAAATATAAAAAGTACATCAGTCGAAGTGGCTAAAACATTTTATACAGGGTGTAAACAAGTCCAAATTATAGTTCTGCTCTGATAAAGGTCGTACCTGGTTGTGCAGGTGCCATGTCTGATAATCTGCCTCTGTACACCTCCTGTTGAAGATGGACCTGAAGTCTATTTTCACCAACTGCCACTCAGATCGATGACTGACGTGGCCAAATATCCTAAAAAAAATAGCCACACATGCCGCTGTCGTTACAAAACATGCTTTGGATAATGATCGAGCTAAAATGATGTTAAAGGAAAAGGCTGGTGAGCAAATCCCACAAAAAGATCAAAGCCAAGAATGAATTCATCCTGCTAATAAGCATGGTCTGATGAATCTTATTCATCTAGGCCACAGAGCTGATTTTTTTTGTCCACGCGTGATTAAAAACACATCTGTGAGCCTTATTGTTGCACTGAATGTCATGATCCATCATTATCGTGAAACGAAGCATGGAGGTCTATTAACGCTGATCCCGCATTCAGCTTTCCAGTGCCCCAAATACACTTTGAGCACCAAACTGAAAATACCCCCATGAATAAACTACTTTATTAGTTAGTACTTGATGCTACCAGCAATGGACAGCTGTTTTAAGAAATTACAGAGCTCCTTTTAAATTTTAAATACTAAATCTGCTGAGGAAGACTGTGAGTTAGAAAACGCTAAATGTTCCAAAAGATGATTTATGCTAGAAAACTGCTGCAAGCACGGGTGTATCAGAAAGCAAAAGTGTTAATCTCATTCCAAAAGATAAAAAAAAAAGAGAAAAACGGTTTAAGAGCAGGCCATCACAGGAAGAACCAAGATGTAACAGAAAGGCACACTTTCATAAAGTCTCTCCTGGAAGGCATTAGGGTTGGGCAATTGTACAAATATATCAGCTATCTGCAAATCCATCATGTTTGGTTTTTGGGGCATTGTCTTTTTTTTTGCTAATTTAGCAGTCTGCCTCTTTGAATCTTTATTCATCCATCCAACCATCCATTTTGTCCAGTTATCCAACTAAGGTTCGTGGGGGAGCTGGAGCCTATCCCAGCAGATGTAGGGCAAAAAGGTAGGGTACACCCTGGACAACTCACTCATTCATCACAGACAAAACATAGACATAGAATCACCGGTTGACCTAACAAGGATCTTTGGACTGTGGAAGGAAGCCAGAGCACCACAAAGAGAGGCTCCAAGTGGTCTGAGCCAGGAACTTTGTTGCTGTTAGAGGACAGCTCTAACTTGAGCTAAAGATATGAGTTGTACAAAGGCACTCGTAGGAATTCACATTATATTTGACACTCGAATGTAGTGCTACAGGAACCTGACCATTGTTGCACTAGTGTGCAAGTCTCCTTTCTACACTGACAAATTTCTGAGCTAACAAGCTATCCTGGAGCTCATGCTATGTGAGCTAAACAAGTTGATCACTTGATAGCATGTTATTCCCAACTCTATGTTCATACTTTACTTAAGTTACCGGCTTGCTGTTTTTGTACAGTTCAGCTCTTAACATCCATCAGATCACCAGCGATTTGTCTAGACTTAGAGTTGGGCTCTGCTGTGCTAAATTTTCAGTAACTAGAAAATGTTAAATTTCAAATGAAGTCTCATACATTTTGGAGTAACCCTAACCCTAGACGGACTGCCAGAGACCTGGTGGATGTTAAGAGGTGAAACAAAAACAGTCCCTATTACATGATTCTTTTTTGCAACAAGCGACTGCCGGTTGCTGGATTCTAGTAGGGAGCTAGAAAATTGGAAAACACACTATCTGATTCTAGAAGGCATCTAACTTTTTGTTCAAAGCATATGTGACAGAAATAGTTGTGCAATGAATACAGACAGCCAGCTTGAGAGTTCAACCTCAGCTTACTTTCTCACCTTCGCACAGCTTCCCTATCCAAGTAGGGTTTGTTGGAGGCACCCCGCATCAAACATTGTTGATTTTATTTTCTGGTGTCAGCACAGAGTGAAATGAAACACGGAGAATAAGACATATTGTGCAATAAAGGGTTCTACTGCAAGGTTTTGGTTTTTACATGGGATTTGTTAACTGTAAATAACACAAAATGAAGTCCACAGTATATAATTTCCAATATTACGCTATTACTGAAAACTTTCGTTTAAAGTTCAACTTAATCAGAATGAAAACCCATATTTTTTCATGTACTGGTCACAAACAAAACACAATCCAAGGTTATGAGACTAACTGGATAAATATTCCATCTCTAGCTAAATTGAGTGGTTGTGTGTCTTTGCACTGACCCCTCCTCACCATTCATACCACAGCATATTTATCACAATCAATCTGTCAATTAGCTCCTGAGGCACCCAGCCATGACAGGCACTTACTGTAAAAATGAGTACAAATTGATAAGAAAACAGTGCATGATGGTCTTATGAAAACTAATGGTATGTCTGCCAGCTGAGAGGCTCTGCATTCGAGAACTTATTCTGCCAGCATTGCCTCTATCGCCCCCCATTTCACCAAAAAAAAAAAAAAGCAGCATTTTCCTTTTCTCCCTCTCCTGCCCTGTCTCTCCAGCTGTGTCCTATCACTCTCCTGTAGAGCTGACTCCACAGCCAGCTGTCAGTCTGTCATTTATGGCAGGTATCATGAAACATTGATGTAATGGCTGTGGTAACACGTCCCAAAGTCCTAAATCTCTGCTGCAATAAGGGAGTAGTGCTGCGTCATACCATATGCACGCACTCCTGCTCTGGGCTGTTCTAATAATAAATGTGAACGAACACAGAAGGAATCTTCATAAATCTGATTTCTGAGGGCACGCTAAATCATCCCCACTCCTCTCCCCACTTTTTAATGCAGTTAAAACTTTAAAAACAAAACAAAACAAAGTTTCTTGTCTGTTTTCTCAGGCATTTTTGATCGTTTTGATCATTTTTCTTCATGCTTTTCAAATGGGCAGTCACGTTGTCGCTGGCTGCCAAAGCATTGATCTCCTGTGATCATAATCAGGAGACAGCCAGTTTTGATGTTGGCTAGACCTTGAGAGAAACCTTTTTTTTTATTCATGAAAAGGAAAAGAGGCAGTCAGGAATTCTGAATAGAGCAGACTGAGCTATCGATGGAAGCAGCACAAGCTTGGGTCACGACATGACAGAGCACACATTTAAAGACACAAACTAATTTTTTTTAATTTTGTTTCGTCGTTTTTTTTTCCACTCACGTCATGATGAGAGTTTCCTCCCCAGGCTCTCCGAGCACCCCGTCCACAAACAGGGGCGTATTGGTGAAGCTGTATTTGTTCCACTGCCGTCCTTCGTCAAAGCTCAACCTGGGAACACAAACAGCTGCTTCACAAGGGACTGCTGCTAATCCCTCAACTGTGTGCACACACTAATGACCCTGAGAGTTGTCTAACAACTTTATTTTATATTCTGCGCAGGGCTGGAGGGTCTCCGCTCAGAGAACACTGATCAGTGAGAGCAAAAGTCATTACGGTTTCAAACGCAGAAAGGTGAAATTGAATGACAATTGTCAAAGTTTTACTAACCAGAATCGTATCATCCCTTCATTTGAAGACAAACTAATTTGCCTTTATTTGACTAACTTAGGATTTTGGAATTTCCTCAGAGAAAATCAGTCATGCTGTGACAAATGGCGTCTGTGTCATAATGACTCACCACAGGTGTCGGATGGGAAGCGGAGTGTGTCTTATTGCCACTAAGGCTCCTCCTTGGTCAAGATACAGCACTGCGTACTCCTCATCAAAAATCTGCATGGACAAAAACACTTGATGTACTCTTACTTGTGTACACATTTGCACACACCCACCCTGTAATTTTTCAAAACACACACGCGTACACACACACACAAGCAAATCATGGCCCTGCTTTGCTACATTACCGTCCAAATAATTATTTTTCATTGCTGTGTTTAATTAGAAACAAGCCCCATAAACTGAAGTGAATCAAATGAGGTAGGGGCCATGTATGTGTGCTTTATGCAGGCAATGAATTAAACCGCTCTTTAGAATGAATATGATTGCTGACCTTAAAAACACTAGCTATTGTATGAAGATTTATATGATAAACTTGAGGAGAAGGATGTTCTCAGCGAGAGGATGGGAGGTCAGTCAGTTCATTGTGCTCCATATGGTGAGTGGCTGTTTGTTAAAGATTTAACGGGGCATATCGTTAGATAAATTAATTATCAGACACGAGGCTGTAATATTAATAAATATAACATATTTACTGCACTGCACGATTGTGTAATTACAGGAAGTTGATCTTAGCCAACAACAGTGACTTGGCAAAGTTTGTGACTCTTAAATTAAAATTTGCTTTTGCTTGGAAATGAGAACAAGTGATCTGATTAGAATGTTGTAAAGCACAGATAGAAGCCATGGGGATGGGTTTTGTTTCTGAACAACAATGTTGATTATTTAATTGGTATAATTTATATGTGGCTAAACCTTTAAGGGATTGGTCTGGCTCTTACCTCTTCCAATTAGGTTATTTGATTGGTTATTTGATGTGTTTGTTAGTATGGGATTGATCCAACTTAGAAATGATAAACTTTTAGAGTCGATTTCAGAGATTTTTAAAGGATTTTGTCATATCTTCATTAACACATCAAATTAAAAATATCCCATTATAATATTTTATTCTCCTTTTGTTATTATAAATTTGACTAGTGTTGCTTTAAGAATTATGCTAACTTTGCACTTTCCACCCCCATTGTTGAGTTTTCCGTAAAAAACCAAAAAATCACATCATTTTTGAACAGTCATTTTGCTAATTGCATTCTGGATCTCCATCTCAGGGGTAATGTCTGACCAAATCACCCCATATTCATCACTGCACATCAGTTTGTTTACATGTGTGAAGCTGACTTCCATGAAACTCAGCAGCTAAATGGAATGGTGGATTGCCACATGGATGATTATGAGCGGGGTCACGGGTCATTTCAGACTGACAGTCAGCCATATTTACTGGAACTGGACTCCACAGACAAGCTAAATGAAATGGAAGACATGAATGAGGGAGGAAGAGACAGAAAGACGAGGATGTTCTAAAAGATGAGACACAATGTTCAACGCTGTGGTACCAACTGCTGACTTTGCCTTGACTTTTTCTGAAGCAAAAGTTAAAGTCCATGTTTGTGAATGAGAGTCAGCTCTGGAAATACAACTAATGTATTGCTTTTATATACAGTACACCATCATCCGCCTTCCTGCACATTGTTTTCACTTTCCCAGAAATCACCCAGGAGAAAAGACCAAACACTCAGTTCTCCAAAGGGTCGGAAAAAAGTCATTTTATGTGCTAAATACATAATCAAATGCTAAACAGAAAGCTTTCCAGAACCTCACACACATTTAAAAAAAAACACTGTGTAAGGTGACTGGATCAGCCTGCAACTCTCCTCTATATTTCTGTGTTGATCCACAGACAAGCAGTCACCTCTGAGGGTGAAAAATGAAGCCAGTGCAGAAGTCCGAAACACTCAAGTCACTGAACTGGACTTCTCAACTGTGTTTGTTCTTTTGGTGCTTTTTGGAGTATTTTTAATGGAACAGCCTGACCAATAACACGGACTGCTGTGAGGTACAGTGCATCATGTGCTTCAGTTTTGTTGAGTGAAATTGGAGCATTTTTTTAGTTGTTACTTGACACTAATTAGCAGATATTTGTGTCTGTGAGTTTTCCAAAACCAATGGGTGACATGTTGGCTCCACTTTCATACATCTTTTATATAAAAGTATATGCTAATAGAAAAACTTTTGAAATAATTTGTATGAAAATCAATTTTTTTTGCTGTTTTGTGTGACTCCTTAACATTAACCTGTGTTAACAGTCTAGTCACTTGTCATCACCTGGAAGAGAGATTGCTCATGCTAGCTAGAAAGTGATGTTCTCAGTCAGCAGGACACCACAGATGTTGACACTGTGTTTCCTACTGACTGTCAAATGTCAGTCAACTGTTGCCATGTCAAAAGCACACCAGAGACTTGAAGCTTAGATGTTGCTTCCTCAAATGTGACACATATGCACAATTAGTTTATCAGCAGGACATTACAAGAATAAAAAAAAAAAGTAGCCTCACCTGTCTCCATGTGTTTCCTGCGTCTGAGGTGATGAACACACTGACGTTGCTGGTGGTTAGTTCTGCCCCAGTGGATCCTGCAGGTGAGGCCAATTCACAGAACGGATAGAAAACAAACTTGAGTAAATGTTTTGAGGTGGAAAGACAGTCTGTTGCACAAAAAGGAAATCAATTTCTTATAAAATACACCACAACTTTTATACAGTGTATTCAGACAAGAGGTGGTTCTATAGCAGGAGGCTCCAGCCTGCAGCTGCACACTGGGGCTGTAATTACAGTCCTCCGAAAGATCTATTGTGCAGTGCAACATTTGCCCATACTCCTAAATTAACCAATAAATCCCGATTACTGTATCCCTCATTCAGCAGTTCTGACCACATTAAGACAAGCTTTCCTAATTCTGTGCAGACGGCTGTAATTGCTTTAATTTAGCCCGTAATTGGCGCCAGGTGGCAGTTTTTACAGAGGCATGGTTGTCCCCTAGTCTGAATGCCTCTTGAGAAACAATAGGCTTCACACTCATCATAACATATGAGAGCTACACAACAACTGCTGAATATTTACATTTCTGGTGACCTCCTCTAGTTGATGTTCTCACCATGCTGGAGTGATGCAGAAGTGTGGTGTGGATAGAGTTACCATGCGGTAACAGGCCAACAAACTTATAACTTTCATCCAGACAAGGCCAGAAAAAAAATATTTCTTTAATATCCATCTATCCAGGTAATCTGATGGCTGTAATACAAACTTCACAGAACTATAATTACATACTGGCTAATGTTTAGCATCTACTCTAGCCGCATGTTGTCTTGTGTTTCATGATTCTCTGTCTTCTTTTACTGATTGATAATGAGTTCCTGGAGTCTTCCACCTTGATATTGGTTCAGGTTTAATTCAAAATGTCAGATAAGGGAGATCTCAGCAGATGCAGGAGAGGCATGGTTGGTAACCAATTAATATTCTAAAATACAAGTTTACTTTCATCACTATTCTGGTTCCTGTCTTTGAAAATGACAAAGTCTCCAGTTTGGGGACTTGAAGTCCCAGATGGCGTCACAGACGGTCTTGATGACAGATTTACTTGATTTTATTTTCAAAAGACAAGAAACAAATGTTGTAATGAGAAATTTAGAGTGGAGATGAAATACTGGGTTGATATTATTATAAAAGTCTGATTGTGTCACAAACTAGACATAAGGAAGTATCCAGAGGTGGAAAATAAAGATCTAGCAGCTTTCCTAGCCCTTTCTACTATGGTCAGAAAGTCACTTTGCATGAATTATGAACTACAGTCATGACCATGTGGCCATATGGGTTATAGTCCAGTTTCCTACTATTGAGCAACAAATGAACTTGTAATAAAGTAAATCTCTGTTAAATAAAGGCCCAATAAATGTTGACCTCTTATCCAAGATTGATCTCAGTGTTTGGTCTTACTACTATAAAGGCTATTTTGCTGTAATACTTTCTAAGTATAGAATATTTCGGAACAAACGTAATGCAGTTTCTAATAAGACCATAAGTTAGGGGTAAGTTGTGTGGCTTTACTGTGACCCTCATATGGCTGAGCTCTGACCCCCTTCGGAGGAAGCTCATTCCTGCTGCTTGTAATTACAACAGACCAGTACAATGACTGATCACATAGACATAGACAGATGCTGTACCGATCCATCTGCTAACCTCTTGCTCCACTCATGAACAAGACCACAAGAACTATTACATATTAGAAGATTTAAAAGCCTATCCCAGGTCACATTAGAAACGAGCCATTGTCTATCACAGGGATTCAGCCATGTGGCAATCTGAGCAAATTTTCTTGTATATCATTAGGCCTGGTGTCATTAACTACTGTATGAATACAGAATTCCTCCACCAGTTGTTTTAGAACTGAAGAAGCCTTTTAGATGAGAGGCGAAAAATCTTCACAAACCTAAAGAAATCCAGCCGCCTTATTTTTAAGCACTCAAGGCTGTCCTGGATGACTGAGAACCTACACAGACATGTATCAATACACCTGTTATCCACAAATATATTTGGCTTTTTTGTGTGTCTTTCAACCCATGGACAACTTAATAACCCTACCTTAACCCTAACCTTTTCATATGTCACATAACTTTGTAAAATGACACATGAAATGTGCCTGAAGTGGCATGCTATTGTTATACAATTCTATGATATCATGTATCATTTTCGCACTGTGGTAGAAAAGTGTAAAACCGAGCTAATTTCAGAACCCAGGATTTAGAATAAGTTATACTGTTTTACAGTGTACACAGTCTTTACAGTCTTTAGAGTCTGTTTTAGAATCATAACCAAAACAGTATTTTTCTTCCCTTGAGGATAGACAGGTGGGACTTAACAAATAAGTTATGTTCTTCATTTATTTTCACCATTCTGTAGCTTAAATAATGACTTAGATTGAAACAAATAAGTCAGCTGTTTTACTCCCAAATCAGTGAAACCTCTTTAATTCACAGTGGTTCACAGAGGTCCAGGCATTCACGCTGATAGTGTAAGCTTGGCCTTCTCAAGACCCTCGAGGTCTGTGCCTGTGTGTTATTGACAGACCTGGTCCACGCGGGAGTAAATATCACAGGTGTGAATCCACCTGGGGGGGCTGCTGATCTCATATTCCTCTCATATTCTATTTTTTTCTTCACACTGAATCAATTAGACTCCTTGCTTGTTTTTCACGTGTTGTCAGGAACAGTGGTGCTCTGAGGGCTTTCTGTTGTCAAGTTATCTGTCCCTGTTTTAAGGTGAGGCGATGCCGGCATGCTGTCACATGCTTGTGGGAGTCATATACTATTGCTAAATGCAAAAACACTGCAAACAGCACAATGCAACTGCATAAAAGAACAAGTGATGAGAGCTGCAGTGCCATATTAGAAAAAGTGCAGAAATGTAGAGTGCCAAGATTAATAACAAACAGAAACAGACAGATATCTTTTTGGCTTTGTCTCTTTGAGTGATTTTTATGTCTTTGTCTCTTCAAATTAGCATAAAGATACTTAAAGTTTTCATGGAAGGAACAAGAAAAAAAAAAAGGAAATGCATTTCTTACTCACAAACGTCATTGCAGTTTGGAGGTTCTCTAATGTCTCCTTTGCTATATACTAAAAATTAAGCAAACTATAAAATACCCTACTTGATTAACCAAATAATGCACATATTCTTTCACTTTCTTTCTACAACCCTGGCAAATAATTTTTAATGTTTATCTGTTTTAATCCACTGACTAAAAAACACCAGTGAGCACTTGTTAGATGTTTGAACCTTTCAGTCATGGACTACAAACGTTTCTTTCATTAAATAATTTAATGAAACATAAAAACAGGAGCGGCAGCATGGTGGCTTGGTGGTTAGCACTGTTGCCTCACAGCAAGAAGGTCCTGGGTTCAACTCCACCATCTGGCTGGGGCCTTTCTGTGTGGAGTTTGCATGTTCTCCCTGTGTTTGTGTGGGTTCTCTCCGGGTACTCCGGCTTCCTCCCACAGTCCAAAGACATGCAGTTAGAGGGGTTAGGTTAATTGGTGATTCTAAATTGCCCGTAGGTGTGAATGTGAGTGTGCATGGTTGTCTGTCTGTCTCTGAGCCCTGCGACAGACTGGCGATCTGTCCAGGTGTACCCTGTCCTCTCGCCCTATGGCAGCTGGGATAGGCTCCAGCCCCCCCGTGACCCTGAATTGGATAAGAG
>VUQS01040997.1:0-10371 GCA_015108495.1 Heterochromis multidens | reverse complement strand
TCGGGTGGTGACCCTAATCAAGACAGTAGATTCGATTCTATTGCTCAGGCCACAGCAGACATGAGCGGCATCACCAACGGCTTAATTATTAGATTCACAGATATAGTTCTATTCTATGTTGGACTTAAAAGCATCATGAGTTCCACCAGAGCCTCAACACCAGCTCAAAACACATTTTTTGTTTTTGGATTAGGTGTGTTGTGTGAGGTGATATCTGCAGTTATTAATCAAAGGAAGAAATAATCTCAGGCTCCTAAAAATCTATATCACTGGCACAATGCCCTTTTGCCTTTGTTGATGTCAGCACTTTGAAGCTGTTTTGTATTCACACAACATGCTCTGAAGACTGTAGGCCTACAGCAGCAGGGTTCCTTTCCAAAATGACAAAACAAGTACATTTCATCATGTCTGCCTCCTAGCGCCAAAATATTGATCAGTTTTCATAATAAACTTGCAGGCCGAGTGCTCATCAAGCAGGCCTGTTATTTAAAAACAGTGTTGGCTGAAATGAAAACTGACTCCAAAACTAAAACCGAGTCATTCAGGTTTCGGCACTGCATGACACTTTGCTGCTTCAGATGCAGATTTTATCTTCCTGTGGCTACTGCATCAATGTTTTTTACCTCATAGAGGTCGACCATGACGTTTCCCTCGGGGCCCATGCTGCTGACCACATTCTCCAGAGCCAGAGTGTAGTAGACCCCCGAAGTGTCTGACACGTACAGATTGTAGGTTTCATTCTGGTTCCACTCCCGCACAGCCGCAACGACACGGTTTTCATCCGTACTGATCACATGCAGGTCCTGGTAGGAATCATAATAATATCACACACTCTTGTTACCCCAGTACTTTTATCTTTTTAATAATCCTTCTTATTTTATTCTGTGTTTCAGTATTTATATTCAACTTACATTTGTGCTGTTCTAGATCATACAATAAAAAGTCTTTTAACAATAATAACAAATTGACATACACTATATGGACAAAAGTACTGGGCCACCTACACATTACACCTACCTGCTCAGCCATGGAAACCCATGCATGAAGCTCCTGGCACACAGTTTTTGTGCTGATGTTAATGCCAGAGGATGTTCAGGACTCTGCAGTTACTGAGTCAGCAGAGCGTTGGCAGCTTTTGCACACTCTGCGCCTCAGCACTCAGAGACCCCCCTCTAAAACTTTACATGCTCTGCCACTTTGTGGTTCCTAAACACCTCCACTTTGCAGTAATACCACTTACAGCTGATGGTGAAGAAATTTCACAAACTGGCTTGTTGCATCAATGGCATCCTATTATGGTACCATGATGCATTCTTTCATAAATGTGTGTAAAGGCAGACTGCATGGATAGATGCTTGACTTTACAGACCTGTAGCAATGGGACTGAACACACCTGAATTCAAAGATTAAGAAGTCCATATAATGTACGGTAAACTGGTATCTAGAACTAGCAAGAAAAATGTGACATCATCATACAATTTCCTTTGTTTAAGAATTAATTTTATTTATTTTGTATTATAAGCAATGTGTTGACCTGACAATGGATTTGGTGATGGGTTTTGTTATAGGGTCATACTGCCTTGTGTTTTGATAAGAAAGAGTTGAGTGGAATTGTAATTAAAATTTCATAAAATAAAAAGCCCTCTCTTTATAAATTAATTTAAGTGTCAAATAATTTCTTGATAGAGAAGAGAAACAATATGTATTCATTTTATCTATTGGCAACAATAAGCTTCTGTTCATTTTACTTTAGAATTTTTTCTATTGCTTTTATTGAATAAAAGTCAACATCCCCTGTTTAGGCATGCTCTTAATATCATCATCAGTTTAAAATTACACAATAAAAGAGCATTCATTTACTTTAATTTGTAATGAAAATTTGTAAAAGCTTTAATTTGCTCTTTGAGGCAACAACATGATCTCTTCTATCTTAATAGAAATATAAAATCTTTTTAATACTGTATACATATTGTTCTCACACCCCTGCTGGGCTTAATCATATTCATTAATCAGAATTCCTTCATGTTCAGTATTCATGTATTTCAACTAAGAGGATACAGCAATCATTAATACTATGTCAGGCTTATTGGGCAGAGATTATGCAGCTGAGGCCATGCTGTTTAGTTGTGTGCTTCATCTACCTCTGACTGTGCCAGTAACACCTTGCAGTGAGCCGACAGCAACCAGGGTGCCCAGGGCTTGACTGAATAAAACATGTTTAATTGTCAACGGGGATGTGACAAGCGAGGCCACGCGCACATGGAGCAGCACAGAATAACAATTCTGAAAACACTGTCAGAGCTACTTCTGGCCTTGATTCGCCCATAAATAACAAAGAGGGCACCACACAGTGCCAGCATGAACTGGAGCGTTACTGAACTTTAGCCTCCACATTTAACAAAGCTGGAAGCATATTTTTATTTCCCTTTGAAATGAGAAAAAAAACCTCAAAAAGGTATATTTGTTACCTTGGGCAGTGTATACTTGGGCAGCTTCATAGGGGTGAAGACATCTCTTTTAGCAGACACATAGTAGATTGGCCTCCCCCCAGTTGACACCTTCAGGTGAGTGAAAAAAGTTTGTAGACATAAAAAAAAGAGCAGATGAAGAATTTTCACAGCACAGACAAACATATAGCTCAACTAATAGCACCTCTCTAAGAATGACCTTGAAAAATTCCCTAGAAAACCCAACATCTTTTCTCCTCCACACACTTCTGTAATATTTCTCCCTGAGCAAACTGGACAATTACCTACCTGGACAAACACATACTCATCTTGCACCACCAGAGAATTGGGGTCAATGTAGCCGGGGAATGGTTTGCCCTTGTTGGCGTCGGTGCAGTTCTGCAGCTTGCAGGTGACATACAGCGCCTCTGCTCCCACACACACACACACACACACACACACACACACACACACACAGACATTTACACGTCAAGCCCTGGCATCAGCAATGGTATTAGCCAATGAAGAAAGGCAGCCTTCACCCAGAGCCAAGCAGCCTCTTTTGGCCCCCTACATTACTCGTGTCAATAAAGTGGTCCCAGTAAGGGAGGAGCTGGGCGGAGGGGAAGACAGATGACCAGAGAAGCCAATTGCTTTCCTTGCCTTCAATCGCAGCGCTGGGAGAGAGCCTGTCCCCACACGTTAGCCTCTGCCAAATATGTGTCGGCTCCTTCCACGTGTGCATGATCAATAGTGATAGTCTCTGGCTGTGTGACTGTAACATCTGACACGATTGATGTTTGCTATGCACGTTTGGATGATTGGATTTCCTTTACTGTATTAGCCTCAAAGAGATAGTTCTGACAGAAAGGTGGCATATGTAATTAGACACTATGTGAGATTTAAAAAATAAACAGTATTTATTTAAGTGTTAAAGGGACTCTAAAAGAGTGGTTCAAATCGAAAGGCTAATATATCCTGACTTTAATTTCTTTGTAACGGTGACGTTACTACTATCTGCAATAAAGCTAGTCTTAGCTACTTAAGGCACATATTCTTCCATGAGTTCCCCTTTAAAATAGAATTTTATCAGTCAGTTATACCACTTACAGAAACAGGATTTAAGGATAAGAGCTCAAATAAAAAGCAGTATCACCACACCTACTGAAGTACTCTAACTAACACTCAGGAAAGAGAAAGATCTTAGCAGTCTAATAAAAAAAAGTATAGAAAGAGCAAACTAACCAAATGATTGTGCAAAAGATAAAGATCAATTTCTCTGTAAATGTTTGGTATGACTTAGCTCACAGGTTTTGGAACAAGAGCTGAAAATATAGCAGTTTTCATACAAACTTCTACTCCTTTTTCCCACTTTACTAGACTGGAATTTAAATAATTAAAAAATAATATAGAATGGATACTGAAACCATTGACGTGCAGTCAGTTCTTCCAAACAGGTATATTTCCATAAAAGAACAAAAGAACAAAAGTCATTCCAGTTTATAAAAGTAGAAAAGACAGGGCAATTTGGAAAGTTGGAAAAATCCAGATTGTTGAGTGACGACTATCAGTGTGGTTTTACCTCACTTAGATCTGCCTCAGTGGGAATGATGCACCTTGTAGAAAACTGATCATATGCACAGAAGAAAGGAGGAGTAGACTGTGGGAGTGTTTATATATTAATATAGATCACAGATTTTTTTGTTTTGTGAAAAACCTAGCGAGATAAAATTTTAGACAGCTAGCACAATCGTGCCTAAATAGTTACCTTGACAACAGATACGTACAAATAAATCAAGTTGAATCTGATTTACTCAAAGTAACTTTTTGGGTTCCATAAGGTTCAGTACTGGGCCCTAAAATGATTATATAGATTGTTGTATATACATTGTAGCTTCAGTGTCTTTTAAACCGTTAAAAAAGTGTACTTTACTCTTTCTATTCCTTTTTCCTTTTTGTCCTTTGTCTTTGGTGAAATCTCATTATTAAAGTGTTAGAATAAGCTGTTTTAAAGAGTAGATGTAGTAAGCTCAAGCTTCAGTCTATACCTTGTTTATCAATTATTTGTGTTCTTTGCATTTAATTCAGTTCTTTGCTTTATTTATTTTTATTGGCTTTATTGGCATTTTTGGGGTTGTTGTTTTTGAGAACTGTAAATATTGAAGAAAAAAATCATTAAAAGTGCATGAACCAAGTTAGTCTGGCAGAAATAATCTAGAAAATGAAATAAGACAAAAGAAAATGAACCCCATATATCCCAGTATTCATTGTCATTCAGGGCAAAGAGTGTTTCTTTATACTTAAAAAACGAACCCCCCCCCCAAATCACTTGCTTTTAAAAGCATTCTAATATATGCATTACTTTTCCCTCCATTGTCATTGTGTGTCCCCCGACTCGGCCATTTCCGCTGTCCCTTCGTATTACCCTTCAGCAGAATTGTCCACACAACTCCCAATTCCTCTCTACTTTAGCACAATGTTCACGATACAGTACAAAGACAGCAGAAAATGGAGCACTGAACTCGGAATTCAATTACTCACGTCCTTCAGAGATGCTGGTTTCCAGGTGAATTAAGCCCGGCTCTTTGTCCAAACCCATTTTCGACCTGAAAGGCAGACAAATGTGTTTCAGGAACATCACTATTGGTCTTTTGCCTTCGGGCAGATGTCACCTATGGTAGCTGCTGTCTAACCTGAGAGATTGCACATTGCAAAGTCAGACAAATTTACGACGGCGGAGAGGTTAAGTCAAGTGCTATGACAGTTGTGGTAAACATCAGCAAGAACTGGCTGCAGGAATTACCTTGTCTTTGTCTTCACTGTGAAAGGCAGTTTAACTTGTAAAGGAAAAGAGGGCCTCGGGTTTGCTATGTGATCTAAATGTTCAGAGTCCCCACAAGGTCCTTTTTCGCCCAGAAAAATGGAGGGAGATGTTTCCTGGCATCATTAGGAGAGGAAAAGCCATTGATTTTTCTCACTACAGTAGGGATGCCCGCAGATGGAATAGCATATAATCATTACGGCATTAAATATGTATTAAAAAGACTGGGGGATCAGAGGAGAAGTAAAGGCAGCGCACACGAAGGGGAGAGAACGGGGAAGGTGGAGTGAGACAGGAGAGAGAAACTGAGAAAGAGACTGTGTCGACAGGTAGCATACACAAAAATGAGAAGGGAAATAAAGGGGAGTCTGTGTGAAGAGAATGGGAAGCAGACACAATGAGAGGCAGAGACCACTATATCGTCTAATCATTATCCTTATTGGTAGTATTGGTAATTTCCCAGATGAAACACAGCTGTGAATAGGATGGCCTAGTTATCCGAGCCACATTTCCATTTTCACTGAATAATCCATTCAGGCACCCAGGAACAGTGTGAGACAGGCAAAGAAGAAGATATGGTTTGTTTAAACTTGTATATTTTCAGTGATGGAAGACCTACAGTGGGGTGTCTGTATGTATGACACTAGTTTGAACAGCTGTGTGGTCTCTGAAGAGACTCAGAACAGGCATGCATAAAAATGAGACGCAGCCATCGCCTTGCAAAAATATATCACATACAGGCAGCTCCATATGCTTTTCAGATTTGTAATGTCACAGGCAAATTGCACATGCTAAGCTCACAAACTTATTAAATGTGGCCAAAGTTAGAGCTGTGTGTGGCCAAGTGCTGCTCAGCTTTACCAAAACGCGAAATGAGATTACACTCTTCCCTACATATTCGGTGACTATGTATACAACAGATATAAGCTCCCTCTGCAGCCTCATTACCGGGACTACCACCACACCTACTGCACAGTGAGTGTCCCAAAATAGAACTCTGTCAGCTTCTGCAGCATCAGCCCTCCAGGCTCCCTTCACTCCTGGCTGCCCAGCTCGTTACTACCCGACAGTTCCTCTGCAGTTAGTCGAGGTGAAAGCTTTTTGTTACGTGTTAGTTACTGTACAGAGGGCGGACATGCTAGATAACACTGAGTTAGACAGCAACTGTGTGGAGGTGGCAGCAAGGGAGAGAGGGAAGGCCAGGGAACACTGTAACAATTACAACAAAATGAAGCAATGCAGCAAAGTTCAGATGACAACTTATGATTATTTTTATTTCATCTCAATGGACAAAAAAAACATTCAGATTCGCTCCAAACTGGCTCTGAAGCCTCTTTTCATGGTTGAACCCTGTCGGTCACATAATGTAACTGTCTGCCACAGAGGACGATTAGGCATGTCAGACACATGAATAATGGAAATCTTAAAACCCTCTCTGGCTCATCTGCTCCTTACTTTGAGAAGAGGCAATGACGCAGGCTGTCCAGGACACTGTTTTAAAATATATACTGTGAATATGTGTGTGTGTGTGTGAGATAAATTTTCTCATATGTGTCACACAATTGTTTTGGACCAACAAAGCAATAAATAAATAAACTGGACCCATGATTTTGAGTTTTTGAGGATTTTTTCTTCGTTTTGAATTTTAGGTTTATTGTTACCTCTGCCAAGGAGGTCATATTTTTGGTATTGTTTACATGTGTGTTTGTCATTCTGTCTGCAAATACTATAGCTCAAAAAGTTTTGAATGAATTCTGATAAAACTTTGTAGGGGTGTAGAGGGGGGTCATGCTAACAATCCATTAAAATCTGGCTTACATGCACCAAAGTCTTCAAGGTCAATTTCATGATTTATTGGTGGAAATTTGACAAAAAGTCTTATAACTTAGAAACTATGATTCTTACAAGCGTGGTGTGTGATGTCAGCATAGAAAGTACAATATAAAGATTTTAAACACCATGTCAAATTTGATCACTGACCTCTCCTTCAAGGTCAGTAGATGATCCTAAGGTCAAAGTGATAATAATACTATATAGAGCTATTTAAAATGACAGTAGGCTTAGTTGATTCATTTTATTATGACTTTGTTATGTACATTACAATAACAGGTTATAAAAACAGGAAAAAGTCCACACACACCTTGTGTTTCACAGTCTGATGAAGAGCAGCTGTGCTCGAAACATCACATACTACTAGATGCAATAAATAAGGAATATGGAGTTCTGCAGTGTGCGAACTGTTCATTCTTTTTCTTTGAATAACAGTTTCTAACCATTTAAATACTGAACAATTTGAATGCATGTACAATGAATAAGTATTATTTTTTTGGAAAGCAAAATAAACTTAAATATGAAATGAATGCTACACGTGTACTATATCCACATAAATAAAAAAATAATAAAAAGAATTATACTCAAAATTATGTCAAGTGCACTACAAACTTCTTAAAGTACATTTAAAGCGAACAAAGAAAACAAAATGAATATATACAAAATACAAAACTAAATACTGCCCAGAGAGTGAGCTGCCTTGGCAGAGGTCTGTGTTCTCAGAGTGCTTCTTAGTATTTAGTTTCCTTTTCACATAGTTGTTGTTAATTCCTTTGTGTTTACAAGTCTTGTTTTTCTTGCCTTGTCATTTGTGCCTCAGTTCTTAGTTTTAGTTACTGGTGACTGTAGGTTTCTCTTTAGTTACTTCCCCTTTGTGTTTCCATTCTGTTCCTCCTTCTGTCATGTCTATGTTTGTCTTTGTTTCCTCATCTCTGTCCATGTCTCATGTTCAGTCTTTCTTCTTGTCTGTCTACTTCCTTTAGTTACTTCCTGTCGTTACTTTGAAAGGTTCAGTTTTCCGTCATGTTGTATGTAGCTTTTCTTCCTGTCCCTGCCCTCACTGATTCCCTGATTGTCTTCAGCTGTTTTTCGCCTCACCTGTTTCCTCTCCCCTCGTCACCTCTTGTGTTTATATTGTATCAGTCTTCCTCTGTCATTTGTCGCCTCGTCCACATTGCTGTGTGTTTCCCTTGCTCTGTTTTTCCTGTTGTTCTGGATGTTTGGATTCTCTGGCTTGGTGCCCTGTTATCTTTTGGATTTTTGACTTTGTGATTTTCCTGGACCAAGAAGCATTAGAGCCTGTTCAAAGTTTATTCCTGACACACACAGTGGTTTACTAACACTGCTAAAGCATGAACAATGTTGTACACTAACTCTGAAGCAATGTTGTAAAGAAGAGTGGGCCAAATTTCCACCACAATAATGTGAGAGACTGATAAAGTCATACAGAAAATGATTACTACAAGTTATTGCTGCTAAAGGTGATTCTAGAAGCTACTGAGTCATGCTTAGTTTTTCACAGGACTGCATAGAGTCATGTGAAGACTTTCCTTTTCACATGACTGTATATCACCTATGTAATACAGAGGACAGAAAACATGCTTGCTAACACTGAGTTGGACAGCAACTGTATGGTGGTTGAGAGGGGAAGAGGACACGCCAGGAAGAATTGTCACCATTCCACATTAAAAAATGACTAAATATGGATTTTCCTCTGAGAATTTGAATCATTTTATCAGCTGGCTGGTTTGGGGTTTTTTTTAGAAAGATTTTTATTTACAAACAATGTAAATTAAGAAATATTGTGGCTCAGCTGGATATTTTATGCAAATTGATACTTAACCTGAACAGAATAAAAACCCGTTCTGTCTCATGGGTGATTTTAGAACTCGTTCAAAGTCTTTTTTGTTTTTTGTTTTGTTACACAATATCAAGCACGCTGTACTTACCAGTAGAAACGATTGGGAGCCACTCTCTCATGCACCAGCTGCCACCTCCTTCCAAACTCCACCGAGCTGTAGAGCTGTAGAAAGACAGCCAGACACTAGTGAGTATTTATTCACATACATCTTAACACCCGATCAAATTTACCATTTTATATAACACTAGCCTTCTTCAAATCAAAAGCTGTGTTTGCTCTTGAAATGATATGCATTTGCCCAGGACTTTACTGTGGGTTTGTTTTCACACCTTGATTTACTCATCAATTTAACAGCAGCAGTGTAACGATGAGTGGGAGGCAAGCTTTCTCACAATATCTCACACACACATTTGGCTTAATTTGAAGCTACTAAATTAGATTTTACATAATATTCAAACACTGTAAATGAATAACATGGCTTAAAAACATCTAGCAATGTAACAATTGTCTGCCTTCCCACACGACTAGAGAAATCTTACAGAGAATTTTTGCCATTAACACAATGAAAAACACGATAAGAATGAAATGTGTAGGGTGCAGGTTTTCCTACACTAAAGAAATGTGCCTCACTGTAACAAGCCTGCAAATTGGAGCGAGAGATGAGATATGAGGAGCCAAAGCATAGTGGGTGGTCTCTATACAGACATTATTCACTAGTGGGTAAATCACTGGAATGCTGAGATTTTATCGTTTACACAGTAAGCAGAGAATGCATGTGAAAATCTCTGTGTAATGCACCCAACTGTCCACAAAGGAACCCTCGAGTGTCTTCATTTGTTCCAGATTCACTTCCACTGAGAATTGAGAGTTTTCAGCTGATTCAAGTTGTATTCTTTAAGTAATTAGCGAAATACTGAAAGACTAATTGAGTAATTCTCTGACTTAAAGATAAAATGTAGAATTGAATTTCTCATTGCACTGATATTCTAGATTTTGTAATGAATTTAATAAAATTAATTTGCATGTCTAATAGACTCATTTCTGCGGGAATAACAGTAGTAATAACAGTAATAACAAAAGTAGCAGTGTGTGTGTATATATATATATATATATATATATATATATATATTAGTGCTGGGCAATGATTAAAATTTTTAATCGCGATTAATCGCATGATTTTTCTGTGATTAATCGCATTGTTATGCGCAAAATTCAATAATGAATTCAAAAGTAGTGTATTCCGTACTTTTATTTTAAAATACTGCTATATGAACAAAAGTGCAATAACATTTGGTTTCCAATTGCTTTAAACAAATAAAGTGTTTTTTAACAGCAGTATTCCCTTTCACAATAGCAGGTAAAGTATTTCTTGTAAATCTCAACTTAAAGATTAATGTAACTGTGGCAGCGGA
>VUQS01040991.1:5968-24066 GCA_015108495.1 Heterochromis multidens | reverse complement strand
AAAAAAAAAAAAAAAAAAAAAAAAAAAAAAAAAAAAAAAAAAAAAAAAAAAAAAAAAAAAAAAAAAAAAAAAAAAAAAAAAAAAAAAAAAAAAAAAAAAAAAAAAAAAAAAAAAAAAGTTTATAGTTCCTTTGAAAACTTTTACATCTTCCCGACTCAGCCAGATGTGTGTGTTTGTTTATGTGTGTGTGTGTGTGTCAGACCCTCCTCCTCCTGTGTCATTTAAGCTATTTACTCTCATCACAGGGAGTTTCCCTATCTTCTCCCTATTTCACTCCACACTGTTCCTGGCTATCTCGCTCCCCCTTCATTCCTCTCTGCAGTATATCTTGCTGGCCAAATAAGGAGCTGGGAAAATCCACGGGACTCCCTGATAAATACACACACACACACAAACAGACACACACACACACACACAAATTCTCATATGAAATGTCTTTGAGGAGCTTGCAAGTCTGATTTAAAAAAACACATGTATGTACTGTTTTATCTGTTTGCATAGTTGCAGTGTTGGAACTTGCCTCCCTTTGATGTCAAAAAACAAGTCTACATAATGTAAATCCTTACATTTAAGGGTAAAGACACAGTTTTGGGGTAAGGATTGGTGTCCCAGAAATGAATGCAAGTAAAGATACTGCCCTCTACACTGATGGAAACACAACTGTGTCCATGTGTGTGTGCATGTGTGTCATTTATCTCTTTATTATTATTTCTTTACTTTTTGATAGGTGTGTTGTTTTTTCTGGGGCCAGATAGAGAAGAAGACAGAGAGAGAGGGAGAGAGAGATGGGAGAATGAAAGTGAGAGAATGGGATAAATATGGAGAAAGCTAGAAACTAATTAATGGTACATTTAGCTATTCAGCCAGAATTAAGTAAGAGACTGCTGAATTCAGCATCTTAAAGTAAAGTACTAGACACACTCACTTGCGCACACACATATACACAAACTGCAAATTATAAATGCAATTAGACTGATAAAATACTTAAAGTGAAGTATAGGAGAAGGAGTGACAGATGGGCAGGCCACAGAACAAAGTGAAATGTAAATGTAGGGCATATATCATGCTCAGTATCTAGGAACAAACCACTACATAATGAGATAGGGTACAGAGACAGAGAGAGTGCGTGTATGAGTTAGAGGGAAGCAAAAAAAAGAGCAGGAGAGGATATGAATGCTAATCAGCTGATGCGGCCAAACAGGCTGCAGTGCTCCATCGTTTCCAGGGCATTTATGAGCTTTAAGCAGCACGATGGGATCAGCACTGATGGAGAGTGACGCAGAGTCAAGTGGACTGAAGAGCCTCTGCAGCCACAAGCCACAATTGCGGCAGGGAAAACATCTCCCTTCTACCAACTGCGCCTTGATGTAATTCTAGACTGCCTACAGTACAAGGAGCATTTGTTTAGCCCCTAGTTAGCCACCTCATGCTCAGAGCCTCAAATATATCATAGATTTTTTTTTATGTGTTTAAGATGTATTTTTTCCACTACCACTCATGTTTATTTGTACCTTTTACATTCTAACTTCAAGTCCAATTTTAACATTAATTATTATGAACAATTTATAGCATCCTACAGAAAATGTCAGTTTCGCACTCAGCAAATGTTTTAAAAATGGTTATCTTTTTATCAGAAAGCAGACGTTCATTGTGGGTCTGTTATGGGGCTTGTTACATTTGACCTTGAAATCAAACATGATATAGCATATACATCATCCTTGCTTTCTGTATGTTTTCCTTGCATACTACTACCTGAAGTGGTACTCTAGTTTGAAAAAGCAATGAAAACATTTCCAAAGGGAAGGTCTAAAAGGTATAAATGCAATCATCCAATAAGAGGATCACAAAAACATTTTTGTATCAAATTCTTGCTGCAATGCATTATGTTTGGGGAGTCACTAAATAGTGACTGCTTATTAAAGAATGTTCAAGAGAACTGATGTAGTGGATCAATGCGATCTAAAGATGATTGAATAGACAACCAATGCTGGTTAAAAATATTTAGCAACTGAAAATCTTTATATTCATTTTAACAAGCAAGAAAACACAAGCTTATATTTTTCTTGCTCTCTCCCTATCTCCTAAAGTGACTCAGACTTTTAGAGTTTCAGTCAGGAAATACATTCAAAGTTTAGGTTTTTTATAGCTTAAAATGTCAGATGTGAAAACTTTCACCTACCCTACACTGACACAACAGCCCTTGTCGTGGGGACTCTGATTCCTTATCTATTTCCTCACACAACAAGACACTGGTGTCAAAACACTGGGTTGATGATTTCACTGGGGAAAACCATAAAGTGAATGTTTTCATCAAAAGACTGAATACAGATCCTTTTCTCTGCATTTTCTTTGGTGTCATGTTTCTCTTTATGCCTCCCTCTGCCTCTCCCTCTCAGTTTGTGTTTCTTTCTTACCTACAAGATCAAAATATTTGAAAGTTTGCCATGGATATGTTTTATGATTAATAATTAGTCTTTTCTTATAGGATTGAACATTTAAGCCTAGCATTTAGATTAGTTTATTTATGACTCCTTCCAGTTACTCTGGCATATTCAATTGTATGTCACTGGTATGGTTTGAAAAAAATAAAAATTATAAGGCTCAAGAAGCACTTGCTAGGTTTCAATACACATTTGTCTTAAGTGACACATTTGAACAAATATGTCACTTCTGCCATTCCTTGAATATGACATACTATCACCACCACAGCCACCACAGCCAGAATCATAGACTGTGCTTACAAGAAGGATGTAGCATCCAGTTCTTAATCGCTGTAGTTCCAAGTGCTATTTAATACATCATGACATTCATTTTATTCAATATGATCTTGTTTAGAATAAAAAGATGATAAAATTCTTTAGGGCATGGCTACTCTGTGACTGACAAGTTGCAATTGTATGAGCATGTCCCTAGTTGTTTAGTTATTTAGCTCTTGCATGATCAGTATTTGGATGTTCTGGAAGATACTCTAACGAGTTGCTCAGTTTTCCCACTGTTTAAAGTCTTTTTTCGTAACCAAAACTAGCATCCCAATTAATATCTCACTGAATAACTTATGGGCTTTGCTAATTTAGCTAGTTAGCTTAGCTAATGCACTCCACCTTCACATCCAATTTCAATAGAATAAGACTGAAGGGGTCAAAATACCAGTTGAAGACTCCAAAGCAGGTATGGTTAAGTCCAAGTTATCACCAAAACACATGCAACAACTATACAGAAACAGATTCAAATGAGGGCTTGTGATTGGCATAGACTATTTCACATTTTTAGTTCTACTTTATGTTTCTAAAGGTTTGTTAATTCGGTTGCTAAAATCTGTATAATATTTAAGAAGTTGAAGGAAAATGATGTGTTTTCATGTGGTTCAGATGGATTAAACTGTTTCAATACATCTGCTAGTTCAAGAGTTTCTCCTTCCATTTGTACTGCTGCTTTCAATAGCTGTCTCATTCACTTGTTTTTAATCATTATTCTCTTTATGGATCTCCTACAAAACTCTAACCCTGATCCCAACCAGGCCATCTCCATTACTGTTATCACTGGCATTTCACTTCCCACAGACAGCTTCTTCCTTCACTTTAAAAATAAGATAAAACCTTTGTGGAAACAAAGCATCATCCAGACATCATCACAGCATAAAGATATGGACTTGAGATGTTGATGTACATAGCTGCCACAAGGGAATCTAAACATAATCAGATCTTCATGGAAAAAAGTGAAGCTATATATAAATGTCAGGTGTTATGGGTTCTTTCTCTTGAAATGCTCTCCCTTTAACACAGCCTATATCACACAGTAGAATATAATTTTGTGTAACCTGATAGAACACGCTTTATATTTTCCTCTGTGATTACAAATTAATGGCTGTCCAACATGGTTTAAGGTTGTTAGTGATGAAAAGGTAAAGCTAATTCCATCTGTGCTGCATAGGTAGAGGATTACAGTTCTTTTTTACTCGCTCTCTCGCAATTATGGCTTTCATGATTCACTCTCTCTTGAGCTTATGTATTCAAACGGCACCATTTTACTCTTCAGTTTTCATTTGAGTCTTTTCCCCTTCCATTTCACCACTGTGTCTGTTTGACACATGTGCCTATGTTTACCATAGAATTCCTGATGTTCTATTTCAAATCACTTTATCCTCAAATACACAACCAATCAGTCAGCGAGCCAGGGGATATATATGTGTGTATGGAAGGAAGTTCAGATTAATACACTGCAGACTAAAAGAGAGCAGAGTGAAAACCCTGGGTTACAAATAACAGAGTACTGCAATACAGACTATGTCAAATATATACAATTCATTTTATCAACTGGAACACAGGCAGTATAAGTTTATATATTTACTTATTTGTGAGAGATATTTATCTGGAAGTTCATTTGATCTGTTCAAAGTTAAACTGATCTCTGCTATACAACTTTCTGCTGTCCTCATTTTACACTGCTCTTACTAACCCGAAACACTAATTTAATAGAAGACAAAATCTGTTTGAATCTGTAAGCTTTGACAAGATGAATGATATTGGCATGTATAGAGACTGCAGCATCCATTACTTCATATTAGAAAAACTGTAAACATAACCTTGTCTAGCAGACGTTCCCAAGCAGCAACCTCCAGGGCTGAAAAATCAGTGGTAAGTGGTGTTGGTGCCTTTTGGAGAGTTTTTTTTTTTTTAAATGGCGTTATCTGACAGATAATATGTCGTGCAGCATGGTTAATTTACTAACAGAGTAGAAGTCTGTGCTCCACTTCTGTTTATTGAAATTATAGTATTTTATTTGTAGGCTATATTACTTAGATATCTGTTTGGTGTGACACAGCCACACAGTCCATTGATGCACCAACCTTAATCATGCTAGATAAAGCTGAGTTCAAAATGCAGCTCTACAAACCAGCGGTTGATGTCAGGATGGCTATGTCAACTTTTTATGTAAAGTCTGTGGAATTTTTATTTGTTGTATTTAGTAGGAATTAGCTGTATCCAATATGCTTTTTACATAATTGTAATACTCTAATTCTTTAATTGATCCTACTTTTACCACCCAAGTCATCGCAGTTTAATTTCTGAGTTGTCCTAGAATTTAATTTAAAAATAAAGTTTGCCCAATATATAATTTCTGTGGTATTATAGAAAACTAGAAATTAAGTGTTGATTGAAAGATGATTAAATGAAAACAAGCCAGCTTGACTTAAGAATCAAGTTTTATCTACAAATCATAAAGTACCCTATAGAGATTTTGGACATGACAGCAGTATTTTAAAAACAATTATTTAGATAGCAATGTCACTGATTAGCATTTCCTGTCTGAAGCTGTTACTTTGTAAAAAAAACTGTACATGTTTGGCTTTAATTTACTACCAAGAAACTGCAGTATGCACTGGTTACTGATGTCGAGGCTGACTGCACAAAAGACAGCAGGGGTAAAGTAAATGGCAGAGCTATTCAGAGGGCTGGAAACCACACAATACACTTCACTGTCTTTCTGTTAACCGCTTGCTCTGTGCCATTTTCCTTTACAAACTTCTGAGAGAGAAAAAAAAAATCTCTTTTTGCTTTTTCCTCCCGTTGACATTTCCCCTCGTTCTTGAGATCTGCAAAAACTCTTCGCCCCTTCTTTTCCTCATCTACCTCCTCTTGTTGTCTGATTAAGTTTAGCAGTGGCACACTATTCCAGTTGGCAATGTCCGCCTCTTTTTCTGCCACTTACACACAGGCTCCAAATCTCTTTCATTTCCACTCCAATTTTTCAAATGAATTTTACTGGCATGAATTGAAGAGGCCCATTCACCTCCCCTCTTCACCACCTCTCTGTGTTTCTGAGTCCACTTCAGAAAGCTTTATTGGCATGATTCAATAACAATAACTCTTTCACTTTCTCCTTCCTCGCCCTCCCCCTCCCTCTTCTTAATTTCTTTGTTTCCCTCTTTGTCAATTGAAACAGCTTTTTTGGCACGCCTCAACATAACACTTGCAAGCACTTTAATACTGACAGACCCAAGTGTATAAACTTCAATAAAAGATGATAAGCTGATTTGAATGTAATTTGTTTTACTCCTTTCTAGTTTTTATGCCATATCTTTTCTTCCTACTCTTGTTACTGTGAAGCTTTTCTTTCCCTTCCCCTTTTTTGTTGCTTTGTCTCTCTTTGCGCTTTTCATTATTAGCATAAGAGTGAATCCATCTAGATTTAGAGCCCACTGTTTAATTAAAAGACAACAATTAGTAATAGCCAGTTTTCAGTTCCACTTTACACAGTGGAAGAATATAAGTTGAATTATGTAAGCAAGCACGACATAGCTTTCAAAGTTGCCCAGCTCTGCTCTGAACTTCTCTTAAATAACTTAGCATAGAGATACCCAGGGGCATGACATGATATTCACAGAACGAGAAAGACAGAGTGGAATTGTGATATAAGAAAAATGAGAAGAGTGAGAAAGACCAACAACATTTTTTCCCCCATTTCCCTCTCTTGATTAAATTGAATTGAATTTAAATTCCAATTTATTTAGATATGGCACCAATCCAAAACTCAGGGCAATTTACATAAGTGTAAGGTAAAAACAACATTATAAAGAGAAACACAATGAATAATTTAATAATAATTTAGACCTGGTTTTCTGGGGGTCAGAATGCTGTTCTTGTACCTGTGAAGACCCCTAAGTGGACATTAATTTCCCAACCAGTTGACAAAAAAAAGTTTTATGACTCTAGGCTGGACCCCCCCCACATTTAAATATGTTCTGGCATGGAAGTGGTTGGTAAAAATATCTAACAACTCCTTATAAGGTTGTGTGTACATGTTTGAATCTATACAACTGTCAGCAGGGAACCTGGAGTTCAGGTCACAGAGTAGACAGTCAGGGATGATTTACAGTCAGGTCTCGCCTCTCCTCTCTCCTCTCCTTCTGTTTCTGTTCTTTCCCTTTTTAACCAAACATGGTTGACTTGTGTTGATGGGAAATGGTCAAGTTAACTTAATGTAGCAGCAAAAAATATGGCCTTGATTCTTTTTTTAAAAAAGAAAAGAAATAATCCATCTAAATGCATCGGTGTAAATTTGTCACTCACTTTTAATACAATTATGGATGCAAAAAAAAAGGACAAACTGTGTGTAAAAAATAGATGTAGCTTCAAAGTCTGAAAAGTGAACTAGCAGAGTTACACTTTTGTCTACTTTGAAGCGAGCGATTGAAGCAACTACTAATGAGAGTGAAGGACACAGTGATTGACATATGAGGGGGTACAACCAGAGCCTTAAATGTCCGCTAGTGATCAATCATCACGAATTCGGCGGCAAATGAATAGGCTTAATGTATGGATGGGGCTTTACAACTGTATTCTTCAGCATGAGGCGACTCCTGGTTGACGTCCAGTTGTATAAAATTTGAAATCAATAAACACTTTCCTAAGATTATCGTCTCAGCTGCTAGTTTTAGGTCTTATTAAATACAATGTAAATTTGTAATTTATGGCCCGGTCATAGTCAAAAAGGAGGAGAGGAGGAGGTTAGATGCAGCCCTTGCGCTTCATGGCTGGTTTGCAAACACCAAAATGATGACACAAACACTTAGCTCAAGCCTTCACTAACCAATTGGTGATGTCACGGTAGCTATACCCATCTTTTATATAGAGTCTATTGCTTTTACAGACTGATTAATGCATTAGTCAGAGCAAAAAAAAAAAAAAAACCCCACAGTCATACTGTTTTAAAGACAAGCCATCTTCTGCTGAAAGAGAAGTAAACAATAACAGGATAAGAGTTGTTTTTCCATCTTATATTTTGGGTTCTAAGGTAGGTCTGCCTTTCTTTTTGTTATCTATCAATTCATCTCCCTTGTTTGTGCAACACAAGTCTAATCTTAGTCTGTAACAGATAGTGCTGAGGTCAGGAATTTGTTGAGAGTCTGATAGAAATATTGTGTGAATGTTTTGGCTCTTTGATGCTGTCAGATGAGGTGAAATGTATCTCTTCCGCTGTGGAAGCATAGCTGACCGGCCGCAGTTGTCTTACACACACACACACACACACCCAACAACACACAAAACAAAAGCGGACACACACTCGACCTTGAGCGAGTTTTCACAAATGTATTTGGGAAACAGTGTGCATGTGCACTTTGCTTTCATTCACACAGGCACACACATTACATATACTTGAGAACTGTGGCAATCTGATACAGCAGACATGTCAGGCACTTGGCAGCAGGCAGTTATAAATGCACACACACGTGCACACTGCTTCATCTTCAGGACATAAACAGAAAGCTGACCTATATACTCAAACACATGCACTCCTATACACCACACACACACACACACACCTATATACACTAATGATATAATTGTACTGACAGAAAACAGAAAATGACAAAAAGGATGAGATTGACAAAGATGTAAGTATATCAGTCTCCCTTGCATTACAACAGCATTGTAAAGTAAATCAAGTGAGCTATATACAGAAGAGTGTTATCTGCTATGTGACCGAGACAACATATTTTGAAACACAACATTAAAGTGAAAGAGACACTGAGTGAAAATCGATAGGGACCCTTTAAAGAGTCAAAAGAAGATGGAAATACTGTGACTAAGGTGAACACAGGTTAACATGCTAAAATGGGCCCTGAGGGGTATCTGACCGGTGGGCTACAGGAGTTTAATCTGCACATAAACAATTAGTATTTGTGTCTGTTTGTTTTGTACTCTGCAGGAACACTACAGAGCTTTCTAGGAAATAACCAATATGAAGTTAAAAGTTACGTGTAAATTATAACAAGACCCTTTTAGTCCAAGAAAGTAAACTTTTTAACATATGATGAAAAGTTTCCTGTACCCTCAAAATACCTGCATGATGAAGAGTTGGGGTTAAACTTAATTGATAATTCATAATAAGTCATTTCTTAAGCCCTGCATGACTGAATCAATATGCTGGACTATGATTAACATTCTGCCAAAGCTGGCATGCAAAATACCAAAAGCCTTATCTATTTCACATCTGGAGGATGGATTCAGAGCATGAGGGAGATGGAGAAAAATGAAAGGAGACATTCAGCAATTTACTAGATCAAAAGTAATCATCTACCTCTGCTATCAAGGCTGAGCACACAATTGAAATCTTGATGTGAGAAGGGACTACTCATTGCAGTAGCAGGTATGCCAGCGTCAAGTGGAAAAAACTCTTCACGGATGAAACATTTTACCTTCAGCTGGCTGATCAACATCTGTCTATCACACATCTTTTGCCTTCATAGCTTGACTGGTAGATATATTATGTTTCAAGCCAGGTCACAAACTTCAGATACCACACACAGCCTGCTCAGCATTTAAGAAATCAGACTTTGTTATCAGTCAGCCACACAAATCACCAGCTTCGCTTTTCTAGCTTCAAATATGCCAAGCAGAATATGACCTAGTTCGTTTTCCTCCACACTGCAAAAACACAGGTAATACTGGGGGGAAGAACAGGAAATGCTGGTTTGATTTCTATAGATGGCACTGAGAAGAGAATAATTGTGTTAGCTAATTACCAATTGTAAATATTGTCTTAATCAGTTTACTGGTAGTGGAGATTTGATTCACATTAAATCAATTCAGACGAAAGGTCAAATATGAAAGTGGACCCACACATCAGCTTGGAATTTTCCTACTGTTAATCACAGGGTGAATTTAATGTTTGGTTTTCTGAAACTAAGAGAAAGAATGGAATTGAAGACAATCACATTGGTAGCAGCACTGCAGATTACAATCACCTCTAAACAAAATTAACCTCTCATCTAATTTCCTACTTTGCCTCCTGCTAAATGAGAAGGGAGCTGACAGGCGGATGGACCTGTGATTATCTTCAGATGGATGGATATTAAAGATTAAAGTTCAGAGTGTCAATTTTCCTTTTTCCCATTTTGTCTTGCTATTCAGATTGTTTCATTCCCCCTCTTCAGGAATAAACCTGAATGTTGGAAAAGCTTTTACCACATGCTTTTCGTCTTTACAAATCACAACCCAACAAGGCTCTAACAAAAAGTCAGCAATAGTAAGTAGATTTAGTATTTTATCAGTAGCCTGAAGTCCAGCAGGGAAAAATTAAGGCCTGTACAAAACACAAGCTATCGTCATAGTAACATATATACACCCTAAAACCAAGATATTTGGGGTAAAAAATTAGAACAAACAGACCCAATTCAAATGTTTTGCATTCTGTTCAGCATTGTCTGTCCTTTGGCTTAAACCTGTTACACAAACAGACAGAGCTTGCCTCTCTCTCCACACACACACACACACACAGAGACAGATGACCCCACTCAGCTCCCACTGTTGTTTCCCTTGAGACACAACTGAGTGTAGCACTGCCAGAGACAACATACAGACTATAGTTAGGGTGCTACAGATGGCTGACAAAATAACTAAATAACAGCAAGGAATTAACAGAATAGAATAGAATAGCTAGATAAAATATAGAAACTAAAAGGGGGTTTTAAAGGAACTTAATTGCCGCTGCAAGCAATGCTCCGAAGGTTTGTAATATTAGATTTTTATGTCAATTAGCAATCATTTGTACCATTTTCCTTCTTGCATGCTTTTGTTGTCATAATTTCAAATACTATCACCCTTGACATTTAAAATGAGAATAATTTGTTAAGCACGTGTTTTACAATCCCCGTGTACAGAAGAAATTTGAACTTTATTGGACTAATTAGTGCGTAGCAAATGAATCTTTTTAATATTGTTATAATGAGCAAACAAATGTTTAAAAGTCATTCCACTGGTACTCAAAAGGCAAGAAACTGTGTCCATATAATTATATACAACAAATGTGGCATAAAATATAAAGTGGTAAGCAGGAATGCAATCTGAATCAGTCTAGTTCAGCACACATGTAACATTTAAAATATAAAAGAAACACACATACATGGTGCAAAATCTTTTATGACTTGGCCTTTCCATATTATAGATTGTTAGACCATAGAATTATAAATTTAGGTCTACAAGTCAAAGCAAACTATTCATGCCTAATATCCTAGGTGGTTCAATGACTAGTGCAGGTGGTCTCTTTGTTCAGTGGTCAATGCATGTACTGATCTAAACAATTAGCAACTCGCTAGAGAGTGATTTTGAGTTCAAAATTCACAGAGGTCAGAGATGAAAAATTGATTGACTGTTACTATTCCACTTTTTCACAATCATAAGTAACTGGACTAGGGTTGTTGTTTCCATTTGCATATGTGTGTGTGTAAGCTGGTATATATGCCTTTAAGTGTGCATGTTTTCTATACATGAGGTCTGACTCTAGTGCATGTAGTCCTTTCTTACTCATACATCACTCTCTGTTACTCTCTGTTAAGAGTGCTTGCTCAGTACATAACCATGAACAAAAATGGTCAATAAAAATAAAAGTGAATTCTAGCTTGCAGCTCGGGCTTTATTCTCGTTACTAAAGGTCAGTCTTGACAGGCAGTTTATTCCTCCACACCTGCCCAGGCTAATAGATTAAGCTCTTGCATCGATCGGGGAAAGTTCCATTGATTAGACTGGCTGAGCTTTCCTAAGCAGGCGGAGCATTTTGATAAATTATACGAAAATAAAATAAAATCACTGCTATTGACTTTCATCAGTCCCGCTCCAAAAACGTATTTGTAAAAATCACCAGGAATCTGATGTAAAATCACCAAAGAAAGTTACAAATAATTCAACTTTAGTTTCAGCTTTTCATTTTTCACCTAAAGCATACTGTAAGCTTGATGTGGTTTTGAAGTCGACTCTCACCCTAAAATTACATTAAAAATTCAGTGAAAAGGTAGGAGTATTCCACTGCCACTCTGAAGCTGAAATTAATTGCTCAAGGGCACTTCAGCGGGATGGATGCTGTCAGACACAGGCCGTGTCATTGCAATCTGCTTTTCAATATGTACTTATGCAACTGTGATTTTGTCCAACAGGACCACTTTGTTTTTAGGTAATCCAATGATAACACCAAAGAGCTGATGATAAAAGTTTGTTGTACTCACTATATGATGGCATTAGCCTGACCTCATTTTAAACCCTTTTCCAAATATTAAAATCAAGCCAAATATAAACTACTTGAGCAAGTGTCAAATGCTGCTTTATCACTGGAAAAAAGGAATGTGGATTGACCCACTGACAGTAAGTGTAAATAGGGTCCTAGCACTTACAATGCGAAGGTCCTATTGTATCTGCACCATTTATTATTTTTACTATTATTATTATTAGTAGTAGTATGAATCATCTTTTTGAGGGCCTAAACATGCTTGAAAACTCATGAAATTTTGAACATGTGTTCGGTCTGGTGAAAATGTACGTATTTTATGTTTCTCACATATGGGCAGGTGATGTAAAATGAGTAAAATGGCTCTATAGCACTATCTACAAAATTTTAATTAAGTATTACTGACACAGTTTGAGATAGACACATAAAACACGTATACAATTTGGTACACACGTATAACATCCCAAGACTTAAAAAAATGTCTATGGGACCATTGACCGAAACCCACCAGGAAGTCTGCCATTTTGAATTTAAGATTTTGGTGCTGTATTTGCTGTTTGGCGTTAATGAACTCCTCCTATGATTTTTTCAGATCGATTTCATATTTACAGTCACTGGTGATGCTAAATTGCAGAGGTTTTGAGTTTTAATTGAATGGTGTGTCTGTGGCACCATGGTAAATTTTGATCACTCACCATAAAATTTTAACTTTGTGTAATTCACACATACGTATATTGTCCAATCTGGCCCAAACTTCTCATGTAAGATAAGGGTCATGTGGCGAGACTCTGGCGGGGTGGAAAATTTTGATGTGTCGTCATGAAGAATGAAATTGCTGTATCTCCAATATATCTTCTAAACTCAAATTTGCATTGTCTAATATGTCCCAAATTTCATGTTTGATTAAAGTCCAAGTCTGGAGACATCTTTGTGCCAATCAGCATTAGGTGCTTAACATCATCTGATGTACATGACATTTTCATTGTGGGTTTCACATACTGTATGATATACAGCAGCATGACGTATACTTAGTGGGTGTTCTCCAACGCCACCTAGTAGGAACAGGGAGTGATAAGTAACTAATTTGTGCAACAGCCAAATTGGAATTTGGTGCATTAAGATACTTTATAAAAATGACTACAGGAAACACTTCGACTGCAGCATGGCCAACCGCCAGCCCACTTCAACTGCATGCCTTGACATGTGTCGAGGTGCGACGGCCCTATCATCGCTGCTTGTAGCTTTAATGTTGAAATTAAAGTTCCAAAATGTTGGCCAACTGAATTCATTAAACAATAAGCCAAACTGGATTTTTTATTTATTTATTTATTTATTTTTTTAAGGTTTTGCCTCAGAGGGAATCTAAATAGGAAGCTCCAACACTTCTTTACATAATGAACCAAGTGCAGGTTAATTGCTATAGACCTGCATTTAAAATTGTGTCTATATTTCTAATTACACTAATTAATTATATTTTCTTTCTAATTTTCTATACTTTTCTAACTATACTGTCATAATATTACTGTTTGCAATGCTTACATTGTAAAATCTAATATAATTTCCTTATATAAACCAGTTTGAACTGCCTTTTCTTTTTAAATGAAATAAAAAAAACTCTACAGCTTCCACAAAAGTTTCAGAGTTCGTCGCTGACTTCTGTCCTGGATTCCTGGGACATTTTCCCACCAAAACAAGCAGGTAACAAGCACACAACTTTGCACGCATCACTCTTAGAGTAACTAACATCATCGTTATGCCACAGTGATGGGCGCATGTTGACAAAGCAATCCTTCCTTCCCTGATGTTACCGGACACATGTCAATCACACCGACCTGGCAGAGGTCGCACTCACCCACACACACTGCCAGTGGTAAGGACCTACTGTCTCACACCATTACATGCTACTAAAGGTATGAGTGACGTTCACTGCAAACTGTGCCAACTCACTGTCATACAAACGTGCAAAATACATTGGAAATGACACATGCAACTTATCATATTTCAAAAATGTTTACTGTCAAAATTTTGAAATGTGACTTACATATACTGTAAGATATTCAGCAATGCAGTATAATATGAAATCTGACTTAAGAAGTGTTTCAAATCAATCAGTCAGATGTATATCTCTTTTCACAACTAAGGAAAATGTTGGGGAATCAAGTTGGGACATTGTCAACCTAGCACACAGAAGGAAACAGTGCAGCCATCTTCTCACTACTGGATTTACCCTGTTTGGTTTTGGTGACTGAGTAGAGCATGCAGGGGGCAGGACACAGGTTGTCCACACACTCACTGTGAATTCACAGGAGTATTAGCTGTGCCATTCACACATCTGTGCACATCGGTGCAGTAAATGGACTTTGTACTAAGAAGCTGGCAGGTTAAAGGCCCTTTTAATGTATGAAGTAACTGCATTGGACATTTGCGCTCTCACACACAGCTGCATAGGGCAATGTCTGTAACTTTAGGGCTGAAGTGTATGTTGCTTAAGTGGCTTAAGTCTCCATACATTCTGAGACTTCCTTTTAAATTAACTTTCATTTACATGTAATTATGCCATTTTGTCTATTTGTATTTGTTAAGCTCAAATATCACACAAAGTAAAACATTAAAATTTGTAATAGCGCTGGAAAAAGAAACTCAGAAAGAAGAGATTGAGTCCCTGTGATTATGTGTAGGATGTATGTACACAGTGATTATGTAATGTGCATGTGCGTGTGCGTATTATTGTGTAAGACAGACAGAAGCAGTGATAGAAATACAGAGTCTTTGACCTTGCCTGGAAGGTAACCAGCTTGTGACTTGGCAACTTCTCTAACAACGACACATACATATGGGCACACACACACACACACACACCTCCCACTGCTGTTTTTGCTTATTGCTTGTTTTGCCTAGAAGCACCCATGCTGATTCAGATCATGTCACACTAAGGCAGATAAACCTGAAAATAGTGTATACATGAGACATCTACTGTTTCCTCACTTATGTTTTCTGTTTATTTGTGAGAATGTATCTTTTCAAAAGAATGTGACAGTCACATCTCTTCTTCCTCATCATTTAACATTTAATATAACTAAGTTGGGGCAATAATCTGAAGAATTTTATAGGCTCTGTTTTGTTGCCTCTGGTTTATCCCTTATTGTATTTTAACATAGTCTCATTTAGTTATCACTTTTTCCTGTTTTTTTTTCTTGTCTTAATCAAGCTTCATCATAAATCAAATCATTATCAAAATCAGAATGGCAGTGAAAATTGAACCTCACTTCATTGACAGAGGGTCAGTGTGGCATAAGGGTTAGTTAGCTGACACAGTATCTGATTTTAACAGGAAATAAAATATCACCAGCAAGACATTTAAAGCTTGAGCTCATGCAACATGAACTGTGATTTTAAAAAATAATTGGATCTAAATACTGTAGATCAAATAAAAAAATCACAGTCATGCTGTATATAAAATACAATTAATTAGTCTGCTCAAAGAATAAGTTATCAAAACATGGAAAAAGTAAATAAATAAATGCATCCAGTTATTAGGAAAAGAGAAAACCAGAAAATAATATGAAAGTACAGAAAGTATAAAGTAAAAAATGTTCTCTGTCTTTACTGAAGTTTTACTACTGGACTATAGGCACTATGGGCAAACACTGTATGTGGAAGAGAGGAGAGCTAATCTTCATGTATGTGTATAGAATACCACCAGAAACTAGTAACATAATACCAAAGGAAGGTATGTGTGCACTGCATTTCTGTACATGTGTGGTTTATGTTGTGTGTGCGGGAGTGTGCTCGCGCAACCAACTGAGCAATTGTTTCCTCTTTGGTCTTTTACATTAGCGGCTTCATAATTATCACCCCATCTGCTCCTGGAGTTCAACTCTTCTTTTCCACTTTCTGTCTCATTTCACTTCACCAAATAAAAAGATTCCTAAACACAGCCAGGAGGATTGCTCAGTGACTTGCAAATCAATACTAAAACCCTGTCCAGTATGTCACAGTGTTGATACACATATACAAAACACTCCCCATAATACTCTTAAGTTACCTGCCTGAGGTCTGCCTGGGGTCTCATTAAAGAACTTATCTTTTGTCTACAGGTAACTTGCTGACTTATGAGGAGTAAGTAATGTGTTTTGATGTTTTTGGTAATTATTATAATGTGAAGAGTGTGTTTAGCAGCAACAAAACCAAAGACAATCACCCGACTCTGGAGTTTTACTCAGTACTATGGCTCTTATCCTTCATTTCCACAACAAGACACTTTGATGAAACAATGTGACTAACTGGTCATCATGGTGAAGAGCCAGAAATTTCCTTCAGGAGTTGGATACCCAAATAAAGTAAAAAGTAAGCATTGAAGGATATTGGTACAGGTGGTGAAAGTATTTCACGTCACGGAGGACAAATACATTGATCAGTGTTAAAAGTGTCAGAATGTTACTTTTATTCTTTGCTGCTAAAATCTTTAAGAATAATTAAAATGTGCATTGTTTTTCAGCTTTGACAGAATGTGTTATTTGGATGAAAAAAACGAGTTATAGCCAGGAGACAGATAGAGAATCATAAGCAGTCTGCTTTCATGTAGTGTGTAGGTTGAAATGAACAGGTGGAATCCCAGTGGGAAGAAAGACCAGCATCCATCTCCATGCTCGGACCAGTCCGACACTGTGGGGGGTTTCACAATTAACAATGTAACGATGCTACTAATTGGCTGGAAAATTACATTTGGAACTAACTGTCCACCCTGCAGTGAACTGTGGTCAGTAGGTGCACAGAGTTTATAAAGTCAGCCTTTATGAACAAAGATGGAGCTGTTTACAGTATTAGTACCTTTGTGCCTGTGCAATTACAGATACATTCATGCACATCTACAACCATGCATTCAGGACTTAAAGACTTAAACAGAAACCAGCAAAAACAGACACTCTACTGTTGCAACTTGTTCTAATGGGCTGGAGTCATTGTATACAGTGAACATACACACTAACATGCATGCGCATACACACAATACTGGCATTTTGTTCATCCAGCAAGGCATCGATGTCAGCAAAGTTCTCAGAATAGGACTGCGGAGGTTTCAGAGAAGAAACATGAGAAGTTTTGGAGCAGAGTAATGGACCTGTGTGGCATTAAATGTACACAGATGAATAAAATAAAAACATTCTACTGTGTCTTCAACAATAATACCTGGAAAATTCTAGACACAGAGTCTTATCCTCGTAAACAAAGGATCAGTTGGTCATTTCATTGTTTAGTTCTCTGGCTCAACACCACAAAGAAATGAGACCAAGGCCAACACAGAGATGCGCAGAATGAGGTTATGTTAACTGCTTTCAGTGATTCACAATCCAACAGGCCTGCTTCCAATGCAGCAGAAACTGCAGTATAGTCAAACCAACACGCTTTATATGCACATAAGCATAGAGTTTGCTGTAACAGTCTGATGATGAAAATGCTGTTGGTGGGGCTGTCATGTGTAATTGTGGCTTGACAGTACACAACACCACTGCAGATGGTACAGATGCCTGCTGCCTGCGATGAAGAGAGTAACTAGAGCAAAGGTCTTAAAGTTTAGGTGACCAACCCTGGTGGATAAAACAGCTAAAATGAGTCATTTATCTCATTAAGATCAATGTCAAAATTTAAACAAAAGACAAGAAAACAGGATTTGTGTGATTGTATGGAGTTTAATGAGTGTGTTGACAGAAAAATATTATGGAACAAAGTGGACAGGCAATGGAACATTTAAGAAATGTTCCATTCTTTGCACCAAGACTTTATAGGATTGGCACTGCCACACCCTTTACCACATCTATACTCCCAGTGCGGGAGATGTCGGATCACTTAGATATCAATTCACAACATTTGATGAAAGCACCTCAGTGAACCCCAGTTAAACAACAGCAGGTGTGACACTACCTGCACCAACATTAAAATGCAGCCCTATGTGAAATCAGTTTTTTTTTGTTTTTTTTTTCTTATTTTGCTTTTTTTTATGTTTCTTTCTTTGTTTTGTTTTTTGTTTATTTCTTTTGGGTTTTTTTTTTTTTTGGCAACATTTTATTTTTTTTAATTTTTTTTTTTTTCTATTAAAATTT
>VUQS01040990.1:3701-25343 GCA_015108495.1 Heterochromis multidens | reverse complement strand
AAAAATAAAAAACAAAAATATAACATGTACATAAGTATTCACAGCCTTTGCTCAATACTTTGTTGAAGCACCTTTGGCAGCAATTACAGCCTCAAGTCTTTTTGAGTATGATGCTACAAGCTTGGCACACCTATTTTTGGGCAGTTTCTCTCATTCTTCTTTGAAGAACCTCTCAAGCTCCATCAGGTTGGATGGGGAGCGTCGGTGCACAGCCATTTTCAGATCTCTCCAGAGATGTTCAATCGGGTTCAAGTCTGGGCTCTCGCTGGGCCACTCAAGGACATTCACAGAGTGGTCCTGAAGCCACTCCTTTGTTATCTTGGCGGTGTGCTTAGGGTTGTTGTCCTGTTGGAAGATGAATGGATGTCTCAGTACATTGCTGCATTCATCTTTCCCTTGACCCTGACTAGTCTCCCAGGTTCTGCTGCTGAAAAAAATCCCCCACAGCATGATGCTGCCACCACCATGCTTCACACGCTAGGGATGGTATTGGCCAGGTGATGTGCGGTGCCTGGTTTCCTCCAGACATGACGCTTGGCATTCAGGCCAAAGAGTTCAATCTTTGTTTCATCAGACCAGAGAATTTTGTTTCTCATGGTCTGAGAGTCCTTCAGGTGTTTTTTGGCAAACTCCAGGCAGGCTGTCATGTGCCTTTTACTGAGGAGTGGCTTCCGTATGGCCACTCAACCATACAGGCCTGAGTGCTGCAGAAATGGTTGTCCTTCTGGAAGGTTCTCCTCTCTCCACAGAGCAACACTGGAGCTCTGTCAGAGTGACCATTGGGTTCTTGGTCACCTCCTTGACTAAGGCCCTTCTACCCTGATCGCTCAGATTGGCTGGACGGCCAGCTCTAGGAAGAGTTCTGGTGGTTCCAAACTTTTTCCATTTACGGGTGATGGAGGTCACTGTGCTCATTGGGACCTTCAATGATGCAGAAATTTTTCTGTACCCTTCCCCAGATCTGTGCCTCGATACAATCCTGTCTCAGAGGTCCACAGATAATTCCTTGGACTTCAAGGCTTGGTTTGTGCTTTGACATGCACTGTCAACTATGGGACTTATATAGACAGGTGTGTGCCTTACCAAATCATGTCCAATCAACTGAATTTACCACAGGTGGACTCAAATCAAAGTTGTAGAAACATCTGACAGATGATCAGTGAAAATAGGATGCACCTGAGCTCAATTTTGATGGTCATGGCAAAGGCTGTGAATACTTATGCATATGTTATATCTTTGTTTTTTATTTTTAATCAATTTGCAAGAATTTCAAGCAAACTTTTTTCACTTTGTCATTATGGGGTATTGAGTATAGGATTTTGAGGTGAAAAATGAATTGAATCCATTTTGGAATAAGGCTGTAACATGACAAAATGTGGAACAACTGAAGCTCTGTGAATACTTTCCATATGCACTGTATATTACTGGTATTAGTTATTTATAAAATTGTCACAATCTCTGGAAGATTAAAGTCAACTTTTGAATGGCATACATTTTAAAGTAAAGGCTTTAAAAGCAAGTGGATCCTGAGCTGCATTAAGTACCAACTAACATCACTAATGTCATGTAATTTTGCCGACATGTAGCCAAATTTAAGGCTTTTATGTTCTTCGTTATTGTAACATTTTTACTGCTAAATAACTAAGTGCAGTATTTACTTTTAATGTGAGACTTTGCAGGGAACTTTATAGAACCATATGAAAAGTACAAATTTAATGTAGTCCTGATTATAGAGTTTAAGTTGTTCCCTCAGTGTTCCCTCTATGTGGTCCTTCAGTGTTGTTCATTCTGTAAAGTTCTTGTCTCTGCGTCTCCCCGTTTCAAATTCTTGTTTCTCACTTCCTGTTTTATTTTGGTAGTCATTTGTCTCCTGTGTCTTGCATTTAGTTTTGCTTTCTTTCTATCATTGAATAGTTTCAGCTGTGCCACTTCCCTTAATTCCTTTGTGTGTATTTATAGCCTATTTCCATTATTCTTTTTAAGATTGTTTGTTAACTTCTACTCGTGTGGTTCCTGTTCTCTGAAGAATTTTGGATTTTGCTGTTTATTTTTCCCTCTGTGGTCTTCTGCCTACAACCTAATTAAAGGTTAGATTAAAATATATAGCAGCAAAAGTACTATAAAGTGAAATGGTAAAAGTGACCTGTGGAATTAACATATAGAAACATAGTATCCAGTATGAGTGGCATATTTTCATTTAGAGTTCAGCAGTCTGATGACCTGGGGGGAAAAGCTATTGCAGAGCCTGGTGGTCTTGCACCTAATGCTGCAGAACCTCTTTCCACAGGCCAGCAGGGAGAACAGTCCATGGTGGGGGTGTGAGGAGTCACTGATGATGTTTCTGGCTCGAGACAAGCAGCGCTTAGGTGAATTGAGGGAAGAGAAGTCCCAATGATTTTCTCCACTGTCCTCATCACTCTTCTCACAGTCTTCCAGTCAGAGGCACTGCAGCCTAGTCAAAATGCTCTCTATGATACTTCTCTAGAATGTAGTGAGTATGGGTGGGGGCAGGTGGGCTCTCCTCATCCTGCGCAGGAAGTGCAGATGTTGCTGTGCCCTCTTGACCAGTGACGCCGTGTTCACAGACCAGGTGAGGTCATCCGTGATGTGCAGCCCCGGGATCTTGGTGCTGCTGACCACCTCCACATCCGTGTTGATGAGAACTGGAGCGTGGCTGAGCTGGTTATTCCTGAAGTCGACAATGATCCTTAGTTTTTTCCACATTCAGGATCAGGTTATTGATTCTACATCAGCCCACCAACTGCTCCACCTCCTCTCTTTAGGCCAGGTCATTGTCGTCCCTGATGAGGCCCATCGCTTTTGTGTCATCCGCAAACTTCACAATGTGGTTGGTGGCGGCCTTGGGGATGCAGTCGCGTGTCATCAGGGTGAACAGCAGGGGGCTCAGGACACAGCCCTGAGGGGAGCCTGTGCTGAGGGTGATGATACTAGAGGTGTTCTGTCCGACCTGCACTGACTGTGGTCTTTCAGTGAGGAAGTCAAGCAACCAGTTGCACAGTGGGGTGTTGCCCAGGGGTCCCAGTTTGCTTACCAGATGCTGTGGGATGATGGTATTAAATGCTGAACTGATATCCAGGAAAAGCATCCGCACAAGTGTTCCAGGTGTGCACGACTTCCGTAAAGAGTGGAGGAGATGGCATCCTCAGGGTCTCAATTGTGGCACCCCATCCATGTCTCTGATCCTGGTTCAGTAGATTGAGCAGCACTGCCAGAGACTCCCTGCTCTTCCAACAATCAGGCCTGGTATCCTCCTGGTTAAAGAAATGGTCCAGGACTGGGACACTCAGGTTAATCTTGCAGTACAGGGGTCTGGTCTGGTTAAGGAAAAGATGGGGAACAACATAAACATTTTAATATTAAAGTAAGATTTAGGTTATTTTAAGTGATCAAAGCATTATTCAGATTATTACACTTAAGCTGGGTCGTTGCTAGGATCTTGAAACACTGGGGGCTTAGCCCAGCCCTGAAATCTTTTGGATTTTAACTTGTTAACGGCACCTTTTTGAAAAGTCATTTACTATATTTTATAATAAAATTAATATAAAAATATGTGCTACCTAAAGGTTGAAGTCATAGAATGATACTGAAATAAACCATCAGTGCAATTTGAGTTCTTGTCTGTTAGTATTTTTTATTTTAAGCAGAAGGAATAAAGCCTAAAGAAAAAAAAAGTAAAAAATGTTGATGAAGTATTCATTTGCGAGACAGTATGCTGACAGTATTTAGTTCAGTTTTTAAACTTTACAAGCCCTGCTGCTTTTATTGTGCCATAATGGCTCCTTTTAAACTGTCTGTCCTCTGGTCTTTTTGATGCTCACCTCTGCTTCACCTTTTCTGCTCTTTTGGTGCCTCACTAATCAGCTGCATACTTCATGTCCTCTGCTCTCTTCTCCTCTTCTTCCACTGTCCTGGTTATAAGAAGAATGCATTCAGCATGTGCCAATCAAACTCCATCCAAATCTATTATTTTTGATGTGATTATTAGGTATTTAACATGTTATTTATTATCATTTATTTCATTCAACGGCCCTGCACTGAGGTAAGGGCGGGAATAGCTGTCCAATTTCACAGCCAGGGTGTGGTAGCGGTTAGGAACTGAAAAAATACACTCTCCCTGCTCTCTGAAAGATTAATAAAGGATTAATTATACATTTATTAATGTCAGATAGACTATTTATGCATTCTAAATTTATCTGTAGTTCAAAATTTATTGTAGACACTTATTATGAGGGAATTCTTGGCCCTAGTCAAAAGTGACTCTAACCATACTGTGAAGACATGAAGTATGAACAGCATGTAAAGGTTCAAAGAAAACTGGAGTGACATCCCACTCTGGCCCATATAGGCTGTGCTCTCGCTACAATGTCCATGGCGCAGGTGCGCCCACCAAGACGCACATGGATGCGCGCTTGCATCCTCTCTCTCCCTCTCTCCCATATCGGGGTGTGGTGGGTGCTCATGTAATAACCCTAAAATGAATAAATAAACCCATTAATAATTAATTTTTGATATAGTTATTTATTTATCTCTGCTCCTAACCCGTTACAATGCGCAACTTGGTATCTTCATAAACCAAACAACATAGTGCATGATCTGAAATCACAAAGCTATCATGACAACGCAGAAAGTGCAAAAAATTATTTTTGAATATGGGAAGAAGTCTTGCTGAAACACATCTGAGCCACATATATAAGCGAGTGTATCAGTCATTTAAACAGGTGACACATGCAAATTTGAGCAGCACAAACAAAATACACAAAAGCAACCCGATATGAGACAGAACCGTGAGCTCGTCGCACTGCAGCCATCACACCTGGAACCAGGCAAACACAAAATATGACAGAAGAGTAAATCTGTCAGTATGGGTGGCGAATCAGCAGTGATGATATTAAATGGGAAAAGTTAGGAATAATATTTTGAAAGGAACACGGAAAGCCGGACAGCCTCACTGGATTATATTCCAGATTTTGTTGAAATGTCTCATTCTTCCAGATTTGTTTTTGGCTTTTTTTTTCTTTCTTTTTTTTGTTTTTGTTTTTTACATTAATAAAGATATTTCTACCATAAATGAATGTCGAAAATGTGTACATTGGTGTATAAAAAGTCTCCCGAATGAAGAAAGTGAAGTGTCTGATGCTCAAAATGTCCTGGGGGATGACCCCTACACACCCCACTTAAGTGTTCGCGTTAATGTGGGGATTAGAATAATTGCATTGCCACAATATATGACCCCGTTAATTATTTAAAACAACCGTATGGTCCTATAGCCAGTAAAAAAGCATTCCTTTTGATTGAAAGTCAAACTGAGCAATGGCGATGAGCCATGCAACCCAGTGGACCAATGGGAAGGAAGGTGACGATTCAGTGGGCTGAGTTTTGACCAACGATGGCCGCCGCCAGCAGCAGAAGTCACCACAGCGACTCCACATTACTGGTCCGCTTTACATGCAGAGGGAAGAAAATGCCTTTTAAATTATACTGGACTGTCGCTTTTCTTATTTTTACTCTAAACCGGTGTTTTGCCGACGATGACCACGAGATGGAGGAGTTCCTGAAGCGGGAGTATTCCCTTTCCAAGCCTTACCAAGGTACCTATGGTACAGGGGGGCGCAGGCTGAGGGGCGAGGACAGATATTTCCAGAATAATGCACTCACTGATCAGCTCTCATGCATGCACGAGCTGCTTTTCTAAGATGAAATCAAAATCGTTTTCTCATGCATCTTGTCCTGTGGCATAGCCGCGCGTGCCTCATCGTTATAGTGACATATTTTGTGCTTGATTCACCTTCATGTGTTTGTCTCCTTTTTTTCTACCTCACAGTGACAAAGCAGAGCCTTTGAGTTGTGGTTTGCTGTCATAATGATGGTGCTATTTGTTTTCTCAGGTGTGGGCTCCTCAGGCTCCTCCCACTGGGAGCTGATGGGTGATGCCATGGTAACCACCGATCAGGTGCGCCTCACACCTGACATGCAGAGCAGACAGGGGGCGATATGGAGCCGCATTGTGAGTAGAGGCTGCACTATGTACACGTTCTCAAACACCCAGCATACTACATGAGGAGCATTGATGTCTTGTGACTGATTAGGACTCCAGCTAACAAAAACTCATCATTTGCTTGATTAACTGCTTTAGCTGTAAAATGTTTTGAAAATTGTCACACTTGCCACACTTGTCACAGTTTTTGTTTTTAAAACAAAAGAACAAAAATGTATATTTCTCTAAAGTAACACGCAGATGCTTCTCTCACTTTTATTGCTGCAACAAACATGAAAGTTTACCACTACAACAGACAGACATATAGTTATTGTACATATGCATGTAATGACTGTGTGACCCAGATAAGAGCTGCTGTACACTGATATAAACTAGGTGATAACCACAGCATGTCTTTGGTGGGTGAGGCTCACTTTTAGTTGCACCCCACTAATTTCAAATGCACTGTGAGTTGTTTTGCTCTGGAACTGTTCTGATCTTTGGAAATGTGCTTTAAACATGCCACCATATGATAGTGATAGTTAATTTCAAGAATTGGTTAGATGTCGTTCAGGTCAATAGGAGGAAGTTTCAGTCACTGGTTTTTGCTTTCAACCAAAGCTTGACTACTTGTCCACCGTCATCTCTACTGCTGATTTTATCTCACAGTGACAAAACAAACACCCTCATCGTCTGCTGCTCACGACTGTGGTTGGGTGAAAACCCCGGATATCTACCTTGATCTTAGTGGACTTAATACTATGATGAAGTCTGTTTCTATTTTCAGTTTGTGTTTCCTCTTGCCTTGACCTCAACCCATCCTTTAGCCTTATCCATGCAGTCACCTCAGCCACAGCTAATAAAGCTCTAATATCAAATGTAGTGGGCAGTGAAACCTTATGTACTCAAAAGGAAACCAGACTGCGGAACAAGACTAGTCCTACCAAAGACTTTTCTTATATGTTTATTTAGCTTATTGGACTTGTTGTGTTTCAGCCTTGCCATCTTAAGGACTGGGAGGTGCAGGTGCACTTTAAAATTCACGGGCAAGGAAAGAAGAACCTGAATGGTGACGGGCTGGCCATTTGGTATACTAAGGAACGCATGCAGAAAGGTAAGCACTACTGGACGTAATTTAAACCTAACCATAGTGCTAACTACAAAACTAGCGTTTATATGTTACCAGCACTTTGTCTTGGGATCCTTCTCCAGGTCCTGTTTTTGGAAATATGGACAACTTCACTGGCTTGGGCGTTTTTGTGGACACATATCCTAATGAGGAAAAACACATAGAGGTATGCAGCAGTAGTTCTGTTTATGGTGTGGAAGCAAAATAGGCTTAATGCACAAGTGCGAATTTGTGTAAAGGGGCTGCATTTGTCTTTTTTTTTGCACCCACTTGGATACAGGCGCAGAGGAAGAGATACACTCCTCGCACACAGGTAACTAGTGTTTGTAACATCTGACCCTGACCCTCTGTGTATTATCCAGCCTCCACTCTCCTTTAACCCTTTGAAGCAACGCTGTCTGTAACGTTTTCTGTCCCTGCATGGTTGCTTTGTGGTTACAGCTGGGTCATACTTGGATTAATAAAATGTAATGAAATTACACAAAACAATCAAATAATAGATTAAAAGATTGTCAGTATGAGTTTTCAACACAGAAAGCCTGCATATCCTAATTGCAAAGCACTATTGTCCCCCGTTTTATTCTTTTTCTCTTCTCCTTTAGCCAGGTTTTTTCAGCTTGAACTACTATTACTGCAATTATACTAATAAGCCAGCAGCAGTTCAGACTGTCACATTTTATGTATATTTATTCTTGTTAAAATGCCTTTGAGTGATCATGGTGTCTCACCACAGGACGTGATAAGTGGCATATTTCAATCAAGCTTTGATCCTGTTCTCTCTCCTTTCCTCCTGTGACCACAAGAGGATCTTCCCCTTCGTCCTGGCAATGGTGGGAAATGGCAGCATCAGCTACGACCACGAGCGGGATGGCCGGCCCACAGAGCTGGGCGGCTGCAACGCCATGGTGCGCAACCTCAAGCATGATACCTTCCTCTTCATCCGATATGTCCGCCGCAGGCTCACGGTGAGAGATGCGCACTTTGAACTCTGTCACCTGCAGTGAAAACAGTGCTTAGTGCACAGTACAATCAGACACATGGATCCCTTTGGCGCCCAGGAAAAAGCAGCTAATTGTATCATTGTAAAGTATGATGACTTACAGTATAAAGTAATTTCTAGTAGTGAACCTAAGAAGTAAATGGAAATGTGTCGACCAGGTGATGATAGATATCGACGGGCAGCATGAATGGAGGGACTGCCTGGACCTACCCGGGGTGCGGTTGCCACAGGGCTATTATTTTGGAGCTTCAGCGATCACTGGAGATCTCTCAGGTAAACAGGTGCAGGATAATGGTGGCTGTTGCACTTCAAACACTTCTTTGACTATTTTTAGCTTTGTCTTCATAGACCCGCCACAGACTGATGCACATAACACTAGTGATCGGTATAATCTTCATCTGTATGTATAATTTGTCATAAGTGGCTTCAAAATAATTTGAGTACAAGTTTTTTAAAGCCATCGTATACTTCAGATGTCATGTGTGGAGTTGAACCAACTGCAAGATCGAGAAACAATGGAATGAAGTGAAAACAAGCCTTTATTTATGCTGGTACAAAACAGAGAAAAACACAGAGGCAGGGGAACAGGCACCAACAGGCAGAAGAGTCAGAGGGAGCAACCGATAAGAAAACACTGAGGGAATCAACGACACCCTTAGAATAATAAACTCAAAACAGAGACCGAAAGCCAATTAAACACATATCAAAACTACAGTAACACTAGAACAGTAATGGAGTTAATACAGGAACAGGAATTCATTATGTAAAACAAGAATCAGTAGTCAAATAATACAGCAAGAACTAAAGCCAGAATGAAACTGAAAATAAAACAGGAAATCAAAATGAAATCTAGCAGACATTGAAAACTCAAAGCTGGTTATCAACTTGATAAGTTAATCCAGAGCTTTCCCTGCACGTTCACATTAAAGGGCAGTATCAAACCAATCTAAAAGGGGCGTTTCATGGCTCATATGACTTTTCTTCCACAGAAACTTATCCCTATGAGTGCCACCTACTCCAGAGACGTTATCAAATAAAAATCTATAAAGAGCATAAAACATATAACAGTAAAATGCAACACTGTTGTAAAAAGGACAAGAAATGAATGCTGCAGCAAATTGTTAATTTGGTGATTTAGTGCACAGAGCAGTAAAATGAAAATTTGAATTCCAGTTAATTATTTTATCACTGAGTGTGCTGTCAGTGCTGCTGATTATTTCTAAGGTGACGGCTGCACATTAGAGCTTTAAACAGGATCCATTTAAACATTTAAGGTTACTGTCCCACAACCTAATAATGGAGACGTGGAAATCGCTTTGGTTTGTCGGCAGATCAGGACATGCAGAGGGTTGGTGTGACAGAGGAGGATGCTAGGGATAAGGTGAGATGGAGGCAGATGACCCACTGTGGTGACCCCTAAAGGGAGCAGCCGAAAGAAGAAGTTTAAATGTAAAAATATACTTCTCCAAAAAATTAAGGGAACACTTGATCATCGCAGTCTAACACCAAGTCCGTTAAACTTCAGGGATATTAATCTGTCCAGCTAGGAAGCATGAACGATTGTGAATCCATTTCACCTGCTTTGATGAAAGTGAAAGTGACAGCAGGTGCACTGGAGAGGCAACAAGAAGCCAACCCCAAAAAGGGAATTTGTAGGTGGTGGCCCCAGACTATTGCTCTCTCCTTATCCTTCCTCACTGATTTTCCTCAAGTTTTGCTTTTTGCTAGTGACCTTGTCACTACTGGTAGCGTCCGACACTACCTGCAAACTGTTTAAATTGCACAAGTCGTCCAGCTCTTCCAAGATGGTACATCCATACATGCCATTCCAAGAAGGTTTGCTGTGTCTCCCAGCACAGTCTTAAGAGTGTGGAGGAGAAGATACCAGGAGACAGGCATTATATAGGGAGAGCTGGACAGGGCTGCAGCAGGACTGATATCTGCGCCTTTGTGCGAGGAGGAACAGTAGGAACACTACCAGAGGCCTGCACGACTTCCAGCAGGCTCCTGTCAGACTCCATGCTGCATAATCGGTGAAGATAGCAGGGCGCCAGTGGCAGACCTATCAGTTCTAGTGTTCCTTGCCGAAATGCCAGTCAAGCTGCACAGCACTGATCTGTGAGCACAGGTCCCACTAAAGGACGTCAGCCTCTCACGCCAACCTCATGGAAACGAGTATATCCTACATATTTTGCAAAACTGAAGTAAAAACAGCACTAGGAAATCCAAAACAATGCAAACATTAATGTTCAAAAAATGAAATGTGCACATTCCATCAGAAATTGAAACTACGTAGATGGTGGTTGTTATTGTTGCTATCTGGCCTTTTGTGTAACAGGACACTCTACTTACATGTCAAAGGTCCAGTTTACCGCCTGAAGGCTGTGATTATTTTGTGCTGTGAGCTGGGCTTTTAACATTTAAATCAGCAGTTTAGTCATGAAAATAATGGGTTTACATTTGACTCACTACACCAGCTTCACTTGAGCTCTCTGTTTGAAGTAACACTTGTATGTACACTCTATAAAGAATTACACTGCAAGACTCCCAAGAACCACATCATAGCTTCTAATCTCTGGGTTTTTGTATAACTTTCTTTTTTATATTTCCATTTACTGATTCTCAATTAATAGATAACCATGATATAATTTCCATGAAACTCTACCAACTGACGGTGCTGCGGAGCAAAAAGGAAGAGAAGGATGAGGAGGAAGATGTAATAACCGTACCCAGTGTCGACAACGTGGAGCTTATCAGATGTGAGATAACACATTCACGCATTATTTTGTGGAGTTGCCATCAGAGGGCTTGCTTTTCACTCACTGCTGTTTTCTCTTTCAGTGGGTCAGAGTGAAGAGGGGATGAGCGGAATAGCCATTTTCTTCACCGTGCTCTTCTCTATGCTGGGTTGTATCTTCCTCATCGTCATCAGCCTGGTGGTCTACAGCCACTGGAGCGAGAACAGACGCAAACGCTTCTACTGAGGAAAACAACAAAGCAGACGGTGATTGTAATAGCTACCGTGGTCCGCAGACCCGACTGCATTGAACGTGAGACGCTGCTGTCAGCCGGCGCAGGTTTATTTTTAATCCTGAGGACAACACGGTATAGTTTGACAGGAAGTGGACTGGATGTACTCCCCGCTACAGAAAAGCCATACTCCCAACTTTGCGTTCAGTAGCCGTGAACCAGTAAGAGGATCTTATTTCACACTTTGTCCTCAACCCCTGGCTGACGTACACCAATTCGGCCTTAACATCTCCACCTCTGTACCTGTTACAAAGCAGATGTGCAGTATCTTCACTGACTTCTTTTGAGCAGCTATATTTTGTGTGTTGGTACTGTTTGCTGGATTTGGAGGATATTTTTTCATCGGTTTTCAGTTCACTGATGTTGATTTTGCAGCTTTGAGAAATCTACTTAAGTATCTGATGTGTTCCTGCTTGCAAGTCATTAACCATCTGCAGTACAAAGCGCTAACCAAATATTAGTAAAACCCACTGATCCATCTCCACATTGCTATCTCTACAGTTCTTAGCATTTGAAAAGTCCCTCAGTGTATAATGTACTGTATATTGTGCTCTATATTTCTATTGTTGCTTTAGTATGCATGGCATTTGTGCAGATTATTTTAATTAACTGTTTATGGCGCTGATCTTCTTTGTCAACATTATGTGTGAGCTTTTTATGTGTTCTAAGCTGCATGTGCTGATGGCAACAATTTGGGTGTTTCAGGGAAATGGTTTATTTCAATCATTATATAATTTTGTGTCAGTTGTCTTCGTCAAAATTTTTCCTCTTTATTTTCACTATTGCTATTTTTCTTTTCTTTTCTTCTTATTTAAAGAGGAAGGTACTTTCAACCGCTCCTCTATTTCCACAATGGATGGATCCTCATGTTTGATTTGGCACAGATTACACGCTGGATGCCCTTCCTGACACCGGGCTTGGGACCAGCACTAGGAGTACACTAGCTTGTTTGCACATTGCAAACTAAACTACCCTTTTGTGTTTCTTTTGTTACATGTAAAAACATCGCCTCTTTTTTTTTTGTTTGTTTCCTTTGAGTGTCATATCTTGCAGTGAACCAAACGTACGCACTGGTTTGGCATCAGACTGCCTCGTACGAGTCAGGGTGTTGATTCAACCCCATCTTCTGCTGTATGCTCTGAAAATGGTCTAAGCCACATGTCAACATGATATTTCTTATGGGGTGCTTTTTATTTATTGTGCAATTTGTGAGAACTTCATGTGTTTCTGTAACCACTTTATACACAATCCTACCTTATTTATGTTGTATTTTTTATTTTGTATCAAAACTGTGCCTAATGTATTCATTCAGTGACTTAGAAATTACAATAAATTTAGCAGTTTTTATCTTGCTTCTGTGTCATAAAGTTTTTGCTTTGATCCGTTAAAAGCCGTACACTGTAGCGAGCACTGTTAAGATGACCTACTATACTTTACCATTATAACACATTTATAACTAGAACCCTGCTGTTTACATTTCTCTATATGTCTGTAGCTGGAGCACAGAAAACCCATTTTCCCATTGTTTTTTTTTTCTTTTTTCTGAGTATAGGGGGGTTTGTTTGGCACACTGTTACAAGTGTTCTCCAGGTCTCTAAGAACCAAGGATCACAAGCCTTAATGCTCTGACCTCTGTAGTTATGAAGATATTTGAGCGCCTCATCCTGGACCCCCTGCAGTTTGCCTACAGAGCCACCAGGTTGGTAAATGATGATGATGATGATGCAGTAAACATGGCACTGCAATTCATCCTCCAGCACCTGGACTCTACAGGAACTTATGCCAGGTTACTTTGTGGACTTTAGTTCCGCTTTCAACACCATCATGCAAGACATGCTCTCCCAGCTAGATGTGTCTGCTCCCACCTGCAGCTGGACCACTGACTTCCTGTCTGACAGCAGGCAGAAGCATGTGAAACTGCCAGGCATATGTTGGACTCTCAGTTCATCGGCACCGGCTCCCCTCAAGGCTCAATCTGGTGACCTAGTGCGGAGACAACAACCCGGAGCTCAGTGCTGTCAAAACAGTGCAGATGATTGTGGACCACAAGAAATCAGTGCCAACAGACTTCATCTTACTGCATCACTGCCCAGATGACACTGTGAAGTATTTTCCGCTTCCTGGGAACCACCATCTCCCAGAACTTAAAGCAGGAGCTGAACATTAGCTCCCTCACCAAGAGGGCACAACAGACGATGTACTTCAACATGCTGAAGTAAACTCCTCCATCACCATCTGGTCCGCTGCTGCCACTGCCAGGGACAAAGGCGGGCTGCAGCGTGTCATCCATTCTGTTAAAAAGGTGATTGGCCGCAATCTGCCTTCTCTCCAAGACCTATATGCCTCCAGAACACTGAGACAAGTCACGAAAGATTACTGGTGACCCCTCCTAACCCAGACATAAACTTTTTGAGTCACTGCAGCCCATCAGATATCTCACAGTCTAAGAGGTTTCTGACACTGATTAATGCAAAACACTTTAGGTGCTGTTGAGGTACGGACAACTTTTCAATTTTTCAAAAAAAAAAAAAAAAGTCCCTCCCACTAATACATTCTGAACTGTAATAGATATAGAAAATGTATTGATTTCAATTGATAGTGATAGAATTCAGCTATATTTTGATATAAAATAGTACAGAGGTCTGATGTCTTAGTGTGGCTGGGGTTGTTTGGCACATGTCCCGGGACAGCAATTTGGTTACATTTTATTTATGAACATACAATTATGTATTTGGAAACCCTCTGAAACATTTAAAATGATTTTGTGGGTGTCAAAATGGAAATAAATTATTTAAGAAAAACAGACAGAGGACAGACACCAGCACAGTTTATGCTACAGGCAGCCAAAGACTCAAAACAAAAGTTAAGGAGTTCAGCATACCACTAAGGACACTAAGCAGATGCTACCAGAGGATCATTCAGGATGAGATGGAGGGCAAGGAGGAGCAAAGACACACACATTTACACCACCCTTATACAAATTATTTGGTTAAAATATGTATAAACTGTTCAATATGTGTGTGTTCTCTGGTTCTGGTATGAATTAAATACTTGTATTTAACTACAGCATTTTTAGTATTTGCCAACCAACCCTGCACAACATAACTTTAATCATGAATGCAATCATTTCAGTAATCATTTGTGAAAATTACCTATTTTTTAGTTTTTTTAGCTGAGATCTAAATCTTTCAGATGGTGCTGATTTGACTATTTTAACTTACCGCACGACAGATAAATATGACAAAGAGTCAAAAGTGTGCCAACCAAGCCCCATTCTCCCAGTGTGCAAACAACAGGCTGTGTGTTATCCTAATAACCGACTGACAGAACATCTATCAATAATTTAGGTTAAATGCCTGAGTAGCATCTAACTCAACCATGTGATCAATATCTCGGCACAAGACGGGGCGGGGCACCGTCTTTCTTTTAGCCTTTGAGGTTCGATTCATCTCGAGGGAACAGGATTCTGTAAAAAGGACAAATTCAAGTCGATCAGCAGAGTGCCAATGTTTGTTTTATTAAAAAAATAAAATACAAATGATGACCCAAAGAGTACACAGCAGACTTCTTACAAAGCATTTTTATCTGTCACTCAGTGCTTGATTATTATTTTTCTACGTTACTCATTTTGGCTATTTTTTTTTTTTTTTTAACTTATTAGGAACACAACGTAGAAAGAGTCAAGTCGATTTGTGTAGATGCTTTCCCTCTCAAAAGTAGATGTTTCTCATTTTGGCAAAAAAAAAAAAGGAAAAAAAGTCCACATAGCTCAAAAACATGTGCCTCCCATCTGTTTGGTAAAATCTATGGTTGAGAAAAAAAAATAGTACAGTTCACAGGTTTGATTGACACAATCACACTCATTATAGGAATTTTTTTTCTTTCAGTACAGTGTTGAGGGCTCAGCAAAGTATCACTAATAATGGCTGGTCTGATGCAAGCTGACTGTGTTCCATGTTGAGGTCTTTCATGTGTATTAACTGTATTAACTGAGGATTAAATATTTAGACTGCAATTTCATAAAAATGGAAACAAAAACTGAGGGACAGAAAAGTGTCAAACAGACCAAATAATAATAATAATAATAATAATAATAATAATAATAATAGACCTTTTCTTCAGCATACACAACTGAACACTTTGTTTTATCCATAAGTCTGGAGCAGAAGTGTTAGTGGTTGAAGGAGGCAAAAAGCCAAAAAAGAAGGGGGTGGGGGGGGACTGATATATAAACTAGAGTGGCATTTTAACTGAAGCATAGAAAGAGAATAGATACTTCAGCATATGTACTCATCACATTACCGTAGTAGCATTACAAGTATTTTTTTTTTTTTTTACAGTTTTTCTTAAACAAATAGATACAACACAGACCAACCGAAGTAGATTACAGTATAGTGCAGTGCCACAAGTACTGAGAGTTATATTGCTTGTACTGGTGCCCACAGACAAATGACAGAGAGACTGTAAAAGAGGGTTGCAGCATATAACAGTAAGTTTATGTTTTTGCATAGCCTAGATGAGTAAATTTCACAGAGATGCATGATGCAGACATAATATCAAGACAGTAATAATCGTGAAACAACTGCTTTGGCTTTATGAGACTCGTGGGCCAAAAATGTGTCGATTTAAAACTATAGCACTGCTTGTTAAAGATAACCCTGAGAGTATGAAACAGTGATGAGCCGTGAAGCATGTAGATGGTGAAGGCTTTGGTAGGTTACTCTGTCGACAAGTTCTGCACCGGCGGCTGTGCCCTTCTGTTACTGAGCGGGTCTGCGTGCAGGAGCGGTGCAGCTGAGAAAAACAAGCAGCTACAGTGTTGGCTACACTTTCTGTTACCAAGACACAGCCTGGTGGAGGGTGGAGTCGCAGCCCACAAAGGGCCAACAGAGCAAAACATGCCACTACTTAGACAAGTTCTTAAAAATAATTTTCAGCGCATCTGGGAAGGAGGGAAGGGAGGATTGGTCGGTTATGCTGCATCACAGATCTCTGTTGAGGTTGACAAAACAAGAAGGCAAAGTTAAAGCCTATAAAACAAACATACATGGTCATATACAATCAGCTATTAGATAAGTATGAGCTCCACCACAACATCGAGAGACGGCCAAATCCAAACAATGATCACACGACTCATTTCTGACCATGTTCAGGTAGTGGATCTCGGCAACTGTGGCTTGTAAAGAACAGCGCATAACAGACGAATCGCTCGATGAAATGGATGGATGTCTGTCAACATGACTGATATAGCCCTTACTCTCAGTAAACATGTGAAAACCAGGGAGGCATAGCAGTTGTTTGGCAATGGGAAAACCATGGACCTCCAGTTCACTCACGCACAAAAGGAACCCCTATCCCTTCCTCATTCCCGACCCCCACAACCCACCTGCCCCACTCTATTATTACTCTAAATATGGATACAAATAAGCAAGGATGCACCTTAGCAAAAAAAAAAGGTTACTGACAAATCTCTTTTTGGAGTCAGTTTTTGTCCTTCAAACAGAAATAAGCCATAGACAACACAAATTAGAACATTCTCTACTCTTCTCATGCTTTCAAGGGAGTATATTTCACTAACTAAACCAACACCCAGCTCAATGGGAGAAAAACAGACGGAGCACAAACTACGTAGTCTGAACATATTCCGTCAGTGCCACAGCTAACTAGACACACAGATTTTAAAGTCACCAAAACCACCCCTCAGTAACAAAGCTGTACAGAACATGTGAGAGTTTAAATCTTGTGGCATTTACCCACCACATCCTTTTCTCAGAACACAAGCGCACATTCTCAGAAATGCTATTTTCTATTGATATAAAACCACTCCTCTGCTCTAAAGCAACCATGTTTCAAACAACACAAATGTTACCATAAAAAAAAACAAAAAAAAAAACCTGACTAATCTACTTTAATAAGGCAGTAACACATCTGCTTCCACAAACATTGGTTATAACTTACATTTTACTGTGCAGCTCCTTAATCAAGACATTTGCGCTCTAGAGATGCACCGAGGCAGCTTGAGGTGTGTTGGCAAAAAATGTCTTTTATTACTTCTGCTAATGGGTGCTCAGCCATGCTCACGGTGTAACTGCTCCACCAAAAAGGTCATTGTCATGTTAGTATGGCTTCATATTTAAGCACCGGCTCAACTGCGCAACACAAGGACTGCAAACCTTTAATTAATCCTGTAAAACTGCATAGCAGCATGTTTATATAGGCCCAATTATTAATGAAAATGAAATCTCAGGCAGCTGTGCATTCAGATATTTTCACTCTACACTCACATGGCTGATGCAGTGGCCCACTTGTTTTCCTTTACTGCAGCCACAACAGCAAGTTCTGTAGCATGCACAGCCACAACCAGAACAGACTGCTGCTAGCTGGAGGAAAAATAAAAAACTCTTTCATGGGCCACAGAGCTGCCTAAAATTACATATTTGTGCACGGAACCCAGTGCCGTGTCCTGTTAAGAGGCCAACAATGTTCAATTCAAATGTTTCCTTGTCAGAGTTCATTCAGTGCTGAAAATAAAGAGGCATGCAAAGTCATTTAGCCAAATAACTATATCCAGCAAGCTTGAAATGCTAGCTTTTGTTCCCCACTTTGCCAGATGGAAATGTCTTCTAAATCTACGCCATTTAAGTGGAAGCAGGACTTGATGAGTGCGTTTGTGAAGCAGACTGACTGGCCTGAGTCTTTACACTGTGTCCATTTGGACATAGGGCATCAGAGCAGACAAAAAGTTATTCACCACTGTTCCAAAACAAATTCTCAATGAAATATTTACTGACTTATCAGTTACTGCTCATCTTGCACAGACAAGAATTCCTAAATCTGACTACAACCAGTTTGACTGCTTTGTTCTGAACATGAACTGCACAGTGTGCTGGGCAAGCAACATGCAATTCTGAGGAGCATTGCAGTCAGTCACAATAGATTCTGCCGCTGTGCCAGCACTGAACTGACTGCAGAGGACAGCCTGCATCCATTTCAACCTGCGAATGCACCAGCCCTCTGCTGCCAATGGAAAATACCACTGCAAATCCCTCACACTGCCAAGAGTTACAGGGGCCAGATAGAGCCAAGACAGCATGGCATGGCTCACACAGTCAAAACACCACAATAATATTTGATCCATACATCTAATGTTAAACCTCAGTCCCTTTTCTTTACCCCAACATCGGGGCTCAGGCTTGTGCAGTCACTGTAGCCCACTATTATTGTGACAAAATAATAAGCAAAGCAAGTAGCACAAGTACTAGAAAATACTAAAAAACTACTTTCAGCTGCTCCCTTATTCACAAGGGGACGCCACAGCGGGTAGGTCCGCATGTTTTAGTTGGCAGATTTTTTTTTTAATGCCAGATCCCCTTCCTGACACAACCCCAAAGGGATCTGTGTTTCCTCCTGGGACACAAATTAGCTCAAATATAAACACATATAAACCATGCCTCATGCAAAACACCAGTGCTTTTAATAGTAACCTCACCTCAGTCTTTTCAACCAGGCAATACAGCACTTTGAAAGATATACACACACATCTCAGCGTTTCCCTACTGCACTGAAACACCCAAGCACTACTACTACTACGCACTCAAGCAGCCCGTGTTAGGGGCTTTGTTGTAATTAAAAGTGACACCTGTGGCATTTACTGAAGCACAGTTGGTTACGAAATGAAAACCGCATTCTTTAATATGAACATCCAAACTATAAACTGAGAAACAAATTCACTCAGACATAACAACACGGCAATATAGAGCCACCGCAAGGCTTTTTATGAATTAATAAGTTTGGTGGCATCGTTACTATGGATTTAATGCAGTCTGAAACCAGAGTGAGGAGATCACATGCACACAATCCATAAAACCACTGAATTGCTGAGCATCCCATACGTCATGCTGACTGTTGGCAACACAGCCGAGGAGACATCAAGAGTAAGAAGAAAAGTCGTCAAAAAGAGGGTTCATATGCCATTCAACCACCTAAGAATAAACTAAACTCTGCTCTCCAATGAGTGAGTTGCCTTCCTCACTCAAGTCCCAAAGACTTAACACCAGATGCTGGTTATCATGACCTCAGAAGTGACATCACTATGCAGCTGTGCCCTAGATTTCACAGCGTTCACAGTCTTGCACGCACACAGCTTTGGGGAAAATTAAAAATAATCTCTTGTCGATTTCATCCAGTCTCATCCTACAGTTTCAAGAGGTTTGTTTTTGCTTCCTCTGCTTAGTTATAGTGGGGGATACGAGAGAAATGTTGTTGACCGTGTTGGTATGCTCCTGAATGACCGTCTCGCCGGAGGTAAAATGTCAGACGGGAAGGACGGCTGAAAATGTTTTGACCAAGGACTGAAATATGACAGCAGGGCTGAAGAAGAGGACGACGTCAATTCTACTTTCAATCACAATCAATTGCTGTCTTCTAACTACCCAATGATTTTCTCACTGTTAGTACTAAATAAAATACCAAATGGAGCGACAACACATGTTTGCTGGCTCCCCCACAAGAAAAGCAAAGAAAAAAAATAATAGTTTTTCCACACATTATTATTATCTTTCCTAATCAGGAGCCATTAAGGATTAGTTATCATCATCATCATCACCTGGAAGTCATGTCTAAGCGTTAGTTTAGAGAATTAAAACACAGACTGTCCCCTGTGGGGAAGATGAAGCTGCACTGATTGGCTGGTTAGTTATGCTGTGGATCACACCATGTGGTCTCCATTGCTGGTGCTAGTCTGGCTAGGCAGCTCCGATGCGTGCTCCTTCTGTCTTAAGGTTTGCTGCTCGGGGCCGGAACAGCAGTCTCTCCCGGCGACCTTACACATACGCTGCTCCTCGTCGCTTTCTTCCTCAAGCCCTGAGCCTTCGTCTACATCCAGCTGGCAAACGCACACCTCAATCCCTGAGTCGCCGGTCACATGCCGACGCCGAGTCACAAGCTCCTCGTCCTCCTCTGCTGCCTCTACATTCTCATCTGCCGGACACTGTACTTGGATCGGGAGCGACACCGCCTCCTGGTCTGATGATGAACCGGAGGCCTGACTGTCCACCCTCCGCTCAGCCTCAGCAAGGGGTTGTGGCACAGAAGGAGTGTCCGGCTGGTTCACTTGGGGATCGACTGCAGGAGTAGACTCAGGAGGGTTTTCAGAGTAAGGAGGAGGAGGTGTCGGGGGATGGCCTACTACCTCCTCGTAGTCGGGAAGCTTGCAGTCGTTCCAAAACCCTGAAAGTCAGCAAATACAGAGGCTTCAGCTTTCAACCATCATCATAATCAACTAAGTTCACTTTAACGGGTTAACTGATAATCATAAAATTGTCAGGAAACACTTGCTACAACGCCAAATCTGTCAAACTGCTGGTTACACAGAAAAAAAAACCAAACACATCAATTTTGGATCTAGTCTAACAACCCTTAAAGCACACACTGGGATTCAGAGTATGAATCCTTTTCTATAAGGGTTGCAGCTTATATAAATGTGGATCCCACAATCCATGAATTTATGCAGAAATAGCTTCTTATCGTGTTGACACCTATTTGAAGTGAAAAGCAACTAGAATACATGTTGCCAGGGTCCCTGTGTGAGTGAGTCACTGTCTAAGTATGCACATGGTTAAGAGTTGTGTTCACATTCTTGATATAAAGTCAAGCATGTTTGGAGTGGGCTTCTGGTAAGTGTACACCTTATCCAACTCCTATTTGTGATATCAGTGGACATATCACGTTCAAACTGAGGTCCAGTGATCACTGACTTTAGGGTGGTATCTCCGCTGTCTGCTGTCACCCTGCCAACTTCACCTCTAATACACACTTAGGCAATTTGCAGCTGAGTATTACAAGATTACCATTATGCTCACCTTCTCCAATTCTAAGATTATGACTGTGAGAAAAAGGCAGCTACTTTATCTGTTTGGAGGAGGACAGAACATTGAGTATTATGTTTTAGGGATAAAGATTCCCAGATGTGCTGCTGTAACATGGACATGGCTCTGGACCTTTGTGGTAGAAAGAGCAGAGTTTAATGTCCAAACCTTTACATACCGACAGAAGCTTTGAGCAGTGCCCAAAGAATGACAGTGTGCATGCAAGCTGCAAATATGAAGCCTGTATGATAGCTAGCCCTAATTTGCATGTCGGGCAGACTACCCATGACTCTGAGATTAGCTAAATATCATGCTGCAGCTCAGGACTGAATCGGGGGGAAAGTCAAAGCAAACTCAGTAGAAACTGAATCTTTCAGCAGGTCCAGGAGTACACATGGATCCCAAAGGAGGTGCTACAGAAAGCTGCTCCAGAACAGATGAGCTGGGCATTTTTGTTTACACTGCTACAACCCTGTTTGTAGCTCCTAATCTGCATTCAGCATGTAGACATCAATCTCAGTGTAGGCAATTAACAGCTGTCACAGGTTTCCAGAGAACACTGCACTTGTACATAAGGCTACATGATTAAAAAGAAGAAAAAAAAAAAAAACACCAGGGCACA
>VUQS01040974.1:42733-55050 GCA_015108495.1 Heterochromis multidens | reverse complement strand
CACACACACACACACACACACACACACACTCTCTTTATCATCTTTCTCTCAAACCCTCCCACACAGAAGGACACAAATCTTCCTTAGTGCTCCCCTCCCGCTGCATCCCCTGCAGATGTACAGTATCAAGGCTCAAGGGGTCACAGTTTGCCCTCAGTCTCACACCACAGCTGTTACCCATGGGAGGAGTCATCAGTTTAGGCCATGGATCACTGATATCCTGACCGAACAGACTCCCTGAGGTAGACCTTGACTTTCTGCTCAAAGTATAATTCCAGTTTATTACAAACTAGGTCATATTTTCAATAGATTTATCAGTTATGATAAAAATGCTCTGGCCAAATTAAATGCTGAGATCTGGGACTACAACAACAAGTCATAGGAACCCCCCCCCTCCACAAGCAATCAGACAGTCTGAAAGCTTTATATACTTTTTAGACAGAAAAATGAAAGTGAGCACACCCAAAATGCTCATAATAGCCTTTCTTTATGCAATAATGTGTGTACAGAAGGTTATAAAGGCAGACCAAGAAGAAGGTCTATAAACTGTGATGGACAGTTTAGGAAGTAATCCTAACACAGGCCTTCTTATCCAAATAAGTTTGATCTGTCACTGTGTTTAAAACCTCTTTGATTATCTGGCTTTTACTGGTTCTCTCACCTGGACATTTTTTAACAATGGTGTCATGTTAGTTTGGACTGTCTGAAGCTGTCCTCTATCACATGTAGTATACAGCAGGAGAGAGTCTGCATCAGGTGCCTTTGCGCTCCTGGAAATTGTTTGGTGCTATCTGGGTAGAGTGCACAAAAGCCAGGACACTCGCAAGCTCTGAATTCACCGGAGTTTCACTGTGCAGTCGAGCTTCACACAGACTTTGTACTAGGGAGTTGACAGGACTTTTGGTAAATGAACTGGTTTTTATATAGTGTTTGTCTACTCTACATGAGCACTCAAAGTACTTTATACAACATGTCTCATTCACCCATTCAAACAAGCACTTTTTCTATGTACTTTATTCTAGTGCTTTCTATCTAACATCCACACACTGATGAGTGCACCGGGAGCAACTCGTGGTTCAGTATCTTGCCCAAGGATACTTTGGTATGTAGACTGGAGATGCCAAGGAACCAAAAACCTTTCAGTTAGTAGATGACCTGCTCTACCTCCTGAGCTACAGTCACCCCTTTTGATCATGTCCATTCATGTAAAAACAGCTTAAAACAATTGAAAACATCAAGCTGCAGTGAACACCCAGTGTAGAGACCGACATGAGTAGCAGATTGATTTATTAAAAAAAGTCCTGCATCTCATGTTTTTCTATATGACACTAGAAAGCTCCAAGGACCAGCTTGACCACTGGTCCTTGCAGGCACCACACAATTTCAAAAACTCTTGCCAAAACACGAAAGCTGCTTATTTAACTCGCATCACATTACGCACTGCTTCTAGATTTAGATTTATTTTTATATATATATATATATATATATATATATATATATATATGATAGTGTGTTCTGTGTTGTAATCTTCTTTAATTTGGAAGCAATTTCCAAGCATTGCCTTTTTTTCAGATATTCTTCTGCTCCCTATTTTTGGCTTGATTATATTATATAATTGCACAATCTGCAACGGTTTGTCAACAAACTGTTCTAGCAAAATTCAGAAATGAATACGTTAAACACACTATAAATAAAAATAAATCAAGAGAGTTTATCTTCCAAACATCTTTTACACTTTTTTTTTTCTCTTCACTGTGTCTGTTTTATCTCCATCCTTATGGGTCCTCAGCTTGTTACAAGCTTTGTTTATACATCTGATAGCTCTCCAGTGTTAAGTGCGGCACGTACAGTTTTTTGCTTGTGTTCAACCAGCCTGTCCGGTCATCTGTTGAATGTGTTACCCCACCAAGTCTGGTTATAGATGTATTCTCAACTGAATACCATAGTGAAGATGTCTTTTTTTTTTTAAGGAGGTTGGGGCAGAGGGCAGGAGTCATAACTTTCACAGACATTTCCCTATCCCTGAGACCCTACAAAAGACCAACTGTGTCAAATGAGAAAAATTGCAGGTGCACATTCCCCAGTGGTGCACTCCCTCTTGCCTCCCACTCTCCACACACATATTAGTGCATGCAAGCACACACACACACAGAGGGTGGAAGAGGAGGGGGGTGGGAGGGTTAGAAGGAGATCCTTTTTCACTGCGATAATACACTCCTTTCTCTGCCATGATATGGACTGAGGAAAGGGTTGAAATCGGAGAGGCAGAGTGAGCGATGTCACTCCACAGCAGGCGACGGCATCGCAGAATAGGCATGCCATTTTTATAGGCCCGCTGCAGATGTTTCTCAGCTGCAAGTTAGATCTGCGCATACAATGGAGGGTATTTTGTATTGAGGTCACGGTGGAGATCACAGGGACCACCCTTTAACTGAGTGGTCCAGATTTAAATCCCAGCCTCCCATCTGACTCATTACTCTTATCACCAATGAGTCACATGAGGAAGCTTGTATCTTGAGTGTTTTCCTTCAGAGTCCAGAGGATACCAAAAGACAACATCCATCCTTGCTGCAGACTGTTAATTATTTGTTTATTGTACAAGTGCCGTAGTTGCAGTGCAAGCAAATACAAGTAAAAAGGAATAATGTTAGCTTTTTCTTCTCTTTTTATTTAGTTTAGGAGATGTATATTTCAGAGAGTCGATTATAGGATTTTTTTAGGCCAATGCTGATATTTGGTGATTAAACAATCCGATTTATCGGCTGATATTTTTTTTCCTTTCGAACACAGGAAAGGTAAACAGGTTTCCCTAATATTTGTCATGTGTAGTTATTTTTATATCCTTACTAAGATAATATGACAATGCAGTTTAAGAATAATCCTTTTTTATTGCCAAAACACATCATAGATGACTCGTTTATGCTCTGTCTGCCTCTGCTTGGATCACCTGGTTGTTGTTTGTAGCGTTCTAAACACGTGTTGCCAACAGGGAAGTTGCAGAGTGCCGTCTGGTGGACAAAACATGCAACATCAACACTCATACCATGTTTGAAGGGTGTTTCTCTTGTCTCTTCTTTACTTTTTAAAATTTTCATTTATCGACCATTATAAATGCCGAAACCGATATATCGGCAAGTAGCTAATATCGGCCTATATATTGAACCCACCAATATATCGGTCAGGCTCTAATAATTGATAATCTTTATTTCTTTTACAATCTCATGTAGCTCAGAACCAGTGCTAAGCTAAGCCAACGAGTTTCTGCATGTCCCATCAACAAATATATATCCATGGATCTTTAAACATTCTGCTCAATTCATGCATATCCAGCACAATATTCTGACAAAAAAGGGCTTTTATTTGCATACAATTATGGTATTTTCCCAATATGTATAGTCTCACTAAAATGTCATGCCTACCTGCATGTTTCAACTATGTAAGTGTGAGCAGTGGAGTTGCTCTTATTATGTGTGCAAAACTTTTTCCATTAAGCAATAAACTGTAAAGTTTTCATGACCTTTCTAAGATATGTGAGAAAAACTTGAAATTGTTTGCAGGAGTTCAGCCTAAAAATAATATATGCAACCTCTGAAGCCTCTGTTTCCCAGTAACAGGTTTACAGAGTAAATTAGTTGTTATTTGAGGTGCCATCCTTTCTCAGTGTGATATTGTAGCACACATCACAGCTCCACACCTGCTCGTGTGAAGGCATGTATGGCGCGTTTTGCCCCAAATCTCACATTCCCTGCTATTTCATGCGTCGTATACTCATCAGATCTCAGTATGTCACATGTTAAGAGTTATAGCCGGATGACTTGATGCTTGAGAACTGCGTACATGTTGCTTCATACATATTCAGAAGTCATTATCTCCGCACAATAACCCCATGTCTGATACCTGTCATTTGAAATGCAGAAGAAAAGACGATCAAAGGAGATCATCATAGCTGCGTGTCTCAGATGTAGCGTTGCCACCCAGGCTAATTGCAGCAGCAATGCCTTGATTGCATACATGTGGAATGAGATTACTTCTCACTCCGTGGGTGGTTAAAGAATCACTTTTTTTCTTTTTTTCTTTTTTTTTGGCATTCATTTCCAACTGTAGATTTATTTTTTTGGCTCAAACACCTTTTTTTCCCCCTTACATTTTTATCTCATGTTTTCCGTGTTACTTTTTCTTTCTTCACAAATCCACATGTTCCCTTCTCTTCCCTTCTGTGTCTTTTTCTTCTTAACTGGCATCATGTCAGTGCAAACCATTTAGCTTTGCTTCAAGCTAGCACAGTCAGCCCTTAAGGCACCATGACCCGACTAAAAGAGACCTTCTTTCTACTAGAGATGTACAGTTTTGGGGGTGGGGGTACTAAAATGTCCTCTGTGTGTGGCTCGCGCTATCCTGCAGGACAAGCTGGTGCACTGTGAAGGGACTGACAAGACTGAATCAGCGCTACAAACTGCCAGTGGTGTTTTAGCCACGCAGGGAGGAGGTGAAACAAAGCAAGCAGGGGGGCCTGATTTAAAAATTGTCATCCTTGAGCAGTGTCACATTCTTTAGGCGTATGGACCAGATAGCAAGATTCCCCAGGGAGAAACACCCATTGGATAATGTATTAAAACGGGCATATGCATACACAAACACACTTGTACAGTACAAAAATGAATAAATCACAAGGGAGGTAACAAAAGCAGCCAGATGCAGTTAAGTACAGATACAGACATGTTTTAATCTGCTGATCTGGTACATCCGGTAAATTGCACCACCCTTTGGATTCTTGCAGTATATAGGGCAAAACCCCCACCCCCATCCCACCCAATTCCCCAATTCATCTCATCTGTTATCTGTACTCATTCAAATACATTTAAGATACACCTTTCAGAGATTTTATATGCCTGCATATAGCACAAACCAGTTTTATCATCCGGTTGGTGTGTGAAAATAGAGCAAGAAACTAGGGTTACTTCATGTAGCGTACGTGCAACTGGGAAAAAGGTGCTTTTTTATTATGAAAGTGACTCTACTGATACAAATAATGGGACGATAGGAAGTCTCTGTTCACCTACAAACGTAACTGATGCATATGCATGAAATTACATTTTAATTTTGTCATTTAAATAATTTCTTGTTCTTCATTATGTGCGTAAACATTAGAGCACCCAGCTTTAATTGGTATTAATTCATGCTTTTTGCCCTCGGATATTACACTGCAGTGTAAAAAAAATAAATAAATAAACAAATAAATACTCACAGAAGTGTGAGAAAGAGAATTGGCTTAGGTTTATTTCCAGACGCGCTCTGCCATAGAAAACAAATCACCACAATGTAATTCAGACTTGGGTCCTTGTATGAGGATGCTTTTGATAAAACAGAATGCAAACAAGTTCACGCAAGAAGGCTGCGAGAGCGAGCCTCAGTTTGCTGGATTTGTCTTCAAATGGCAAGAAATTGAAAAATGTTCACCCTGGCTTCTCACAAATTCCGAATAAGGGCAAATTTTTCATACCGCCTTAATGACACGCTCAAACGGGAAATTACATCAACAGCCAATATGCTGTTTTATGTAAATACTTTACTGTCTTTCTTTTTGTTTCCAATTCAAATATACATTTGTCTTCGTCAAGCTACAACAAATCACTAACCTGTGAACAGTAGATATGCTGTGGTGGTCGTTGTTGGTTATCGTACTGCTGTGTAAATTTTTCAAGATCAACTCATATTAAGTCTTTTTTTTACCTTACTATGACCATGATCAACTGATCTAAAAATCACATTGAGCCAAAAGCAGAAAGTTATCATCAGTTTTGTTGTGACAGCTGGCGTTGTGCTAACCTGGTGGCCACTATGTTAGTGCTGGAGTTCAGCTCCATTTGCTCTCAGTATTGCACTATTAATACAGCTATAATAAGTAGAGCCCCAGGGATCCATTCAGACAGTGAGATTGCCTGGTTTCCTATTCATTACAAGAGAACACATTTTCTGGTATTCTGTCATCGGTTGGTGCTATATTTTATGTGAAAGGGCCTTCTACAATACTGTGGGTTGCTATGGAAATGAATGAAGTGTACTGAGGTGTTCAAATGAATGGTGCTGCCTAAAGTGAAGCAGGAGATATAGCAAGAGATATTGAAGTGCCCTTTAAATCAGTGTGCGTGTGTTGAGATCATAGATTTGAAGAAACAACAACAAAAAAATGGTTACTTGTGACTTAAAAGCAAAACTCTCTTTATAGTAGTTGTAAAATAAATAAAATAATAAGAAATAATAATGACTGGATATGCTTTGTTTGCCATTAGTTGATTCTTGCTTATAGCGGTTCCAGACATGCTCATAAAACTGTCTGGTTTATCATGTCACCCATTTGTTGATGGACTCGCACTTTGCAGCTTTGACTTTAGCTTTAAGGCTGTTACTACCATCGTTTTTGAGACGATGTATAAAAATAAACCGCTAGAATTTCACTCACGAAAGCTTGAGCACAGACAGGCTGTTAGTACAGTTTACTACACAGTAAAAGCTACTTTCGGCTGCTCCTTTATTCACAAGGGGTCGCCACAGCAGGTAGCTCGACACATTTGATTTGGCAGATTTTTACGCCGGATGCTCTCCCTGATGCAAACCCCCAAGGGATTTGTGTCTTCTCTTGGGAGCAAACCAGGGATCTTTCACTTATTAGGCAAATGTGTAAACCACTATGCAATTAACTACACTGTGAGCCATATTATTTACCAGAGAATAGCATTGAAAATACCCCAAAATGTGTCAGCACCACAAACCACAAAAATAGTCAAGAGGTTCCGTCCAGTGACTGGAATTAGGTGAAGCTTACCAGATAGCTGTGAGTTGGATGAGAGGATGCCGACCACAGAATTGTCCTGAGAAGGGGGAAATTAGCTCCAAGCTGTAAACATGTTCTACTTTACTTTTCTAACATGGGGAGTGACTCGCCTTTGGAGTCAGCCTCAAGTAGGAATTAGAGAAACTTCAGTTTATGGCATCTTGTTCAACACAGTCTCATGGCAGTTTGTGAAATAGTGACAACCTTTGATCTTCTGATTTGTGTTTGTTTGTGTTTCTCAACACAGATTTCGCAACATTATTTACATGTCCCTGTGCACAACTTTTCATCAGTCCGCTCTCATATATACTGAATTCTGTCGATGTGCACAAAATTAATATTTTTCACTTTAAAAAAAAACAAAAAACGCAACAATCATCATCAAATCATTTTGCAGCTCACACCAGAGACCCAAGTTCGAGTCATACATGTTACAGATTATCATAAATCAACTGTATAAACTGTGTAATTTTAAATTCATTGTTAATCAGAAATATGTTGCTAGGTTAAGTTTAGGCGTTAACAATGACTTGTTTATTTTTAAGCACTAAAAAGTCACGCAGGCTGGTCAGTAATCGCTTGGTAACTACTGGTCTCTAGAAAAAAATGTGTGTACTCCTACTGGTTGGTGAGTGGTTGCTTGCTGTTGCTAGGTAAAAATGGTTGCAAAGAGACATGTGATGTTGCACTGAAAACCCCCTTGTGATTGCTTTGGTCACTAGCAGATTGTACGGAAGACACTGACTTGTCGGTCACCAACCACTTGCTAAGCAGTAGTGAAACTGTGAATAGTGTGACGGGCTCTGGAAATGGAGACCATTGCCTTTCATAGTAAAAGTTGCACCTTTTGAAATGTGTTGGTTTCAGTGGTAAACATTGCTGGAAGGCAAATGTTCTCCGTTTTCAGTTCACCACCGCTTAGCAAGAGAGTGTTTTCAGACAAGTTGTCGTCTTCCATGTAAATTACCGGTGACCACAGCAATCTGCTAGTGACCAAAGCAATCACAAGGGCAGCCCCCTCTTCGTGAGCGATTTCACTAAGCGACACCCAGCAACCTTCAGCAACCACTTAGCAACCAGTTGGGGAATATACATTTTTCCCTAGTGACCAAAGGCTGCCAGGGGGTCACAGACTGGTCTCCTAAGGCCTGTGTGACTGAGGCCTTAGGTTTAGAAAAAGCTCATGGTTTGTGGTAATACACAAAGGTTACCACGACTTGTTGTTTTTTTTTGGTTGCCATGGAGATGCGTTCCTGCTTTATCTGGACAAAATTAAATTTCAAATTGAAATACATTACTTACAAATTTGTGCCTGAAAAAAATGTGACAATTTGTGTCCATGAACACAGAAAAACAGATTAGTCTTTTGTGACTTTTTCACATCGTGTTATGAGACTCGCCTATCATTTTTCAGCTTAAAGTGTTGCTGCTTGACCATACTTGTGTAGATTGTACTGCCTAACATTATAGTTAAAAAATAAGATAACTTGGCTTCTCTACTCCTTCACTTAAGAAAATAATGATATCTCTTAAAACATACTCCACCATGAGAACAGATGTTTTGGAAGTGCCCATGGAAACAAAACATTTTATATAAACCTTGTAGTGGTTTGAAGTGAAAGCGAAGCTCAAGTGGTGACAGGGATCACTACATATGTCGCTGGGAGTTATATTACCTTCAGTTTATATTAGCACCAACTGTGTTCACTGTGGGGGAAAAAGGATTTCAAAATGTGATTACATTAGTTAAGGACTTCTATAAACAGGTTTAAGAAAAGGACATTTGCAAAAAAAAAAAAGAAGAAGAAGAAGAACTACTGCACCTCTTGTACTTGCATTTTCCTTGTCTGAACCACCTTTCCCTGAGAAGTTCACATTAGCAAGGTTGTACTGCAGTTTGTCTCAGTTCACAGTGCTAAACTTAGCTAAGCTGTTGCCTCCAGTACGCTGCTGGGCAATTCCATCTGATGATATGGAGTAAAAGAGGAGTAAGGGAAAGACCTCTTTCCCCGCACACAAGGCAAAAATCAGACTGTTGTTTCTTTTCTTTGACCTCAATTACTATGGGGGCATGTGTTGCTATAGGGGCATGTTGAATCATGTCTGCTCTGGGAGGTGTGTGAGTATCTGTGCACGTCTCCTATGTGCTTGTGTGACAGGGACTGTGTTCATTTAAGACTAGGAGGCAGCGTACAGTAGGTGGGGGCCAAGGTGCATTAGTCTTGGCTGGGATGTTCCCTTGAGTGATGCCGACACATCTGGGAACATTACAGGAAGGAGGGGGAATGAGGAGAGGAAAGAAGAGGAAATAGCAAAATGATGTCAGAGGCGAGATGAACAAAGCCAGGCTTGCTGGGATGAACTGCCGCCAAGGGTGCAGCCCTCGCTACAGGCTCACCTCTGGGTTGGACTGTCTGACAAAAGGCCGCTTTACTGAGACAAAGCAGAACACATACCTCTGCTTTATTTACATGTGGGAAAGGAAATCGGGAAGAATTTGTATTAGTAGGGCTGCACGATTATGGCCCAAAATGATAATCACTATTATTTGTCATGATTATTCAGTGATTTTAGAGACAAAAATGTTTTTATTGTACTGTCATGTAAACAGAACACTTCTTTAACGTCGTCACATCTGTGTTAATCTTTGCATGAAAATACAATTAGTCCTCATTATTCACCTAAATTCAGTGCATCCCTTAGAAGAAAAATAAAAAATATTTAAAAAAAAAAAGCTGTACCAAAACATAACAGAATTAAATCAACAGGGCACTGCTTTCACCTCTACATTGTGCTACATTCCTGTTAATTAATCTGTGTAAGTAAATCTTTGCAGACAAATAATTTAAAGTCTTTCACTCCATTCACTGCACCTGCATGGTGGATGTGAATAAAACTCTCAATTTCCCCTGCGACATTTTGCATACAGGGAAAGTTTTGCCACTTTTGAAAAATAGATTCAACTCAATTCAATTCAGTTCATTTCAATTCACTTTTATTTATGTAGCACACAATCACAACAACAGTCACCTCAAGGTGCTTTATATTGTAAGGTAAAGACCCTACAATAATACAGAGAAAACCCCAACAATCAAACAACCCCCTATGAGCAAGCACTTGGAGACAGTGGGAAGGAAAAACTTCCTTTTAACAGGAAGAAACCTCCAGCAGAACCAGGCTCAGGGAGGTGCAGCCATCTGCTATGACCGGTTGGTGATGAGGGGAGGTAGACAGGATTAAAGACACACTGTGGAAGAGAGCCAGAGATTAATAATAACTAACGATTAAATGCAGAGTGGTGTACAAACACAGAGAGTGAAAAGAGGTGAGTGAAGAAGAAATGCTCAGTGCATGAGGGGGTAACATATCTTTTGTCCAGTATGTCGACCATTTTCCTGATTGTGTCTATTGGAGACATATCTTTAGCCCAATGGAATGTGATTGGTTCGTGATTTCAGTGTGTTTTTGTGAGCTGGATGGATACACTGACGCGCTGTACGGGCTCACTTTTATGGAAGTCTGAGTTGATGTTGTACGACTCACGTTAGCGATCATTGCATTGTTTTTCCTGGCCTTTATCATCAATTATACTAAAGCTGGTGTCTTCTCAGGTGGTTGAATAAGTTAGTGCTGCTTTGTTATTTTGCTTTGCGGTTCAGGCACACAGCGCTCTTTGCATATGATTTCTTCTTGGCTAACATGCACTTGCCTTAAATCCAAAGTATTTCCAAACAACAGATGATGATCTGCTTCAAAGTAACAAGCTCTTCACCTTTTTCTGTGTTGCACATTTAAATTTTGTTGTAGCCTATACGTTACTCATCCAGACCAGTCCAGGAAACTTAAAGCTGCACGGTCCAGGGAACAGCTGTGATTGGCACATGCAGGCACGTGGTCATGCGCTGATTTAGGGAGCGCTTGATTTGCGAATGCTTTCCGTTTTAGCCAAAATTGTGACTGCGATTAAAATTTGATTAATTGTCCATCCCTAAGTACTAAAATACAAAAAAACACAGCTGAAAATTTTTGAAACGGTCCAGAAAGCTCAGTTTAAATGTGATCAATTTCAAAACAATCCAGCTAATCTCAATACAAAGCAAAGAGTTTAAACAATGCTGAAGAGAATCACGGGTTTCTCCTGAGCTGAAGAGGATTTGACCTCAGACTCTAATGTTGTAATTTGCACACCAAAGTGTTTTTTAACACAAGACCTTGATGGGACTTGCTTCCCATTTCCTCATTCTTTTCTTGTCATGGTTATGCACTTAATGAATTGAAGTAGTGATTAATTAAATGGAAGTGCTCGCTGGATGGAAAGACACTTCACCTCTATGTTCTGAGTATGTGAATCAAGCCTTTATGGAGTGATGAGGTACTTGTATTTGTTACTCGCGTGTGCAAACATAAGGTTTCTGTCTGCTGGAAGTATATCACAGAGGGAAGGGAAGTTGCTGTGCTCTGCAGATTTCGCTCCACCTAGTGACCAATTTATTAACTCTTACAGTTATTAACTTGAACTCTGTCAATACTGTGTTGCGGTAGGAAAGAAAAAGCAATACACTTCCAGTGATTGCTACACTGTGGGTTGCATCAGATAGAAGTTGCATGCGGCTTCTCATAAAAACATCATCACCACGTGAGGGGGCCGATCCAATAAGGTGGAGTAGTTTATTACATCTTCACTATATCTGTATCCCTCAGCACTAATTTGTTAACACTGAGGACCTAATTTTGCTCCGGGCATCATGGCCAGTTTGACTGACAGTTTGCAGCTCACATTGGCACTGCAAAAAAACCACCATCAGTCTTCTCCTCCTCCCTGCTGGAATTTGCAAGTGCGTGGTGTGTTGCCAATTAATGTCCTCAAATGTGTGCTGGTGAATGCGAGCAGAAGCAAAATAAATGGCTCGTTCATTTGGCGTGGTGAATGGATATCTGGGTCCTGTCACAATGAGTTATGCTAATTGTGCTTAGCAGCATCGTTGGTCAGTGTCAAAAGCCATCAAGTCGATTTGAGAAGTTTGTCATGATCATTCCTGTGGTTGGCTCATGGATTTATCATTACGGAGGTGTTATCTGTCATCCAGCTGCAGGTTCCGATAAAGCGCCTTATTTAGTCAACTTTTTTCTTTTTTCTTTTTTTTCTTTTTTTTTTTAAGCTTTAAAAACTTTTTTCCGGAAGTTGTCTGACCGCCTCCATCAGTTTCGAGCCTCACATTTTTCACGTTCAGCACGAAACTATGTTTTATTGATGCTGTTCTCTTAAACGCTCCATCTGCGGAGTTCTTTGACAGTTCAGTTCCTGGATAATTTTGCACTCCCCGCAAAAAGCCTTTGAGATTTCTCCTGCCTTGGGCCATATGTAAACGTAATTTATTTGGGAGAACAATTTGCCTGAACTGTTTCTCACTTCAAGATAAATAATCCCTCATGCATTATTGAAGAAGCTATCCTTTTTTTTTTTTTTTTTTTCATTTCTTCCAAA
>VUQS01040974.1:24063-42713 GCA_015108495.1 Heterochromis multidens | reverse complement strand
AAAGTGTTTTTGTGTGTGTGTGTGTGTGTGTGTGTGTGTGTGTGTGTGACTTATTCCACCCACCCCACCCCCCACCTCATGCCCACCAGAAAATGTCATTTTTTGCAAACTAAGAAGTCGGTGTGACAGGCTCCCATTGGTCTAATCAAATAACAGGATCCAGATTCATGCGCTAATTAATCACTAGCTCTGGGGGCTGGACCCATCCAGTGATTCTCGGTGGAAAACGAGACATTTGATCTGTTGAATCAGCTCCCTCGCCATCTCCTCCTCTCTCTTCCATCTATCTTACATTAATTCAATGAAGTCAAGAGTTCATTTGAATGCAACCCCCCCTCCCTTCCCTCGCACACACAAGTTTTCTGTCTGCTACCGAAAGCGAGCCTCTTTTTAAGAATAAGATATTAAACTCTTACATATTTATAGCCTAAACATTTTTTTTCTCCTTTTTTAACTGGGAACATATTTGGCTCTCTGCCAGATTCTGCCTAATTGTAGAGCACATGTTTATTGGGAAATTATCTCCTGCGTGTGAGCTCAAACTCTTCAGCTGAAGCCTGCAAAATGATCTAAAACTCTCTTGTTAGGAGCTGCACATGTCCCCGACATCTGTTTTTCCAATTGATGGTGGCTCATTTGGTGGGGGTTCATTGTAAATGTGTGTGGTGGTCGACCTTAATCGCGCCTCCCTGACATGTTTTCTTGGGAGATGAAATGGAAAACAAGCCCCCGAAGGACCCTGTTTTGTTACGAGTGCTGACTTTTAAATGTCATCGTTCTCTGTCTGCTCTTCAGTGCCTCTCGGTTCGGGGGAAGGCAATGGGTCTGGGCTCTGTGTCAGTGACCCAAGAATGAGCTTTTTAACAGCGAAATTTCTCAGCTCGCTGTCGCTACTTGCAAACCCACAATCAGAAGTCCAAAGCCTTTACCCCCTCGGAGTGATTTTTAAAAGCTCTGCGGGGGTGCGACATTTTCCAAATGACCATTTTTCTGTCTGACCTTTCTGTTGCCCTTTTTGGTGAGTAATTGCAATTTTTGAAATATTCATTTGTGAGTTATGTCATTTGCAAGCATCGTGATTAAAAACACTGTTCGGTGGTGTGAAAGCGGCAGAAATATCCAGCCTGACCATTACAGTTTGCTTACCCTAAATCACTTCTTTTTTTTTTCATATTCAGCAGAGCTCTTGTCAAAGGAACTATCCAGGGAGAATCTGCAGTGGAGAAAAGAGATCCACACTCCATATAAATACACCTCTATTAGTTGAAGAGAGGGAAAGCGAGATGAAGTGAATAGAACATGGGAGCTTAGAGTAGAGGATGGACTTTCAATAAGACTATTTCGATTTTCAATAGATCTGACAATGATGTCTGCAGGTAGACAGGGATACGTGCAAGCAGGGCAAGATGATGGCTCTGGCACCTGAGGAATATGAGCCCTATCAATCACCGCCTCCGGGCACAAATGTAATTACACTAGAGTTGTTGACTAGCTGGGTAATCTGAGACATCATTGGCCTGCTTTTACTCGCTTGCATTAGGGGATTGCTGATGCCCATGCTGACGGCATCGTGTTCGCTACTCTGATGTTTTTTTAATGTTTCTTTTGGGGGATGCTGGCATCAATTGAGCCCTTGGCTTCACACTGTTACGCGGTTTCAGAGAATGACTCTATGACTCTAAGATTTCATAGCAAATCAATGAGATCATATTTATCGAGATTAATGCAGACTGTTCAATAGGGCCTTTTTTGAACTGAGGCAGCTCTCGAAACAAGCATTCACACTTAAAAGCACGAGGATAAATAAACAATTAATTCTTTTCAATCAAAGTCAATTACACTTTTGACATTTAGATAAGTGCACCTGCCGCATTCATCCCATGTTATCCCCTTGCTCCGCTGTTGTCACTTTCAAAGAAGTTTGGTGTGATCCACAGCGGTGCTTTTCAGGGGGTGGAATAAATCTTCCCATTAAGAGGGAGATAATTGATGGCTTTCATCGCCATTGAATATAACAATTCCAATCTGTGATATTTTAATGGCAAGAGTGCTTTACTGTGTTGGGGCTTGAATGATTTATGAGACAAAATGAAATGACACAATAATGAGTGACTTTGTTGTTTCACCTCACTGTGTGTCTTTGTGTTTTCTCTGTTTAGCTCCAGGGAAAGATAAAAAGTGGTACTTGGATGACTTTTTTAACTGCTAATGGTAGAGATTGTGTCCTCTTACATAAGTGCGGTGTAATAATCTATTATGTGACATACACAGTACTGTGCAGAAGTCTTGAGCCACTCCTAATTTATTTATATTTTGCTAGGAAAATGGAAAATAGGTGCAAGGATTTATTAAAACATACAAATATATATAATAATATAATAATATACAGTATATAAGGCAAAAACAGAGTTTGTACAATTCTAACAACCTTGAAAGTCAATATTTGGTATGACCACCTTTATTCTTCAACATAGCCTGAACTCTCTGAGGCAGCTTTCTTGTCATTTCTTTAAGTAGTCTTCAGGAATAGTTCTCCCGGCTTCTTGAAAGACATTCAAAGCTCTTCTTTGGATATTGGCTGCCTTTTATTCTGTTCTGTCACGAAGATCCCACACTGCTTCAATAATGTTGAGGTCTGGGCTCTGGGGAGGCCAATCCATGACTGATAGTGTTCCATTGTGTGTTTTTCTATCCAGGTATGCTTTTACTGCATTGGCGGTGTGTTTGGGATCCTTGTCATGCTGAAAAATAAAGCAGACACTTTCCAGATGGTACTGCATTGTGGATCAAAATCTGACAATACTTTTCATAATGCAGCCCCAAACAATGACAGAGCCTCCACTGTGTTTTACCGGTGGCAGTAGACACCCTCTGCTGTACCTCTTTCTTGACCTCAACATGTTGATATTTGAACCAAAAATAATAAATTGGGATACAAAACTCTATAAGACCTGTTGCCACCGATTTTTAGATGCATCTCTCAGGTCCTGTCTCAGGTTTTTGCTGGATTTTTTCCCTATTTCTTAAGGGGATGACTTTCAGATACTGTTCAGCTGCTGTAGTTTTTAGGCCTTCCACTACTTCTTTCGTCCAGTTTCCTCAATTCTTTTAAGGACACACTGCAAGCCATGCTGAGATATGCCAAGTTTTCAGTTAACAGCTCTTTAGGAATCACCTTGTTGAGTGAAAAAGCAGCCAATGTCCTAAAAAGAACTTTGAAAGACCTTCATAAAGCCTGGAGAACTATTGCTCAAGACCAATTAAGCAAATTATAAAGAAATGAGGGGTGATCCAAGACTTCTTCACAGTACTGTATCTGCATAATATACATTTCAAGAAATTTCACTGTGAAAATTCTGTTATTTTACAGTTGACCTGCTGTAATGTACAGCAATAAAACTGACACAAAAATCTGGTACTGTTCTGTATAGAGCTGTTTGGTTTTGGTTGTAAAGAAAGAACACAGCATTATACTGTAAAAATGTATGTTCACTTGCTGTTAATATTAGTTTTTTTATTCAAAAGCATTATTCCACTGGCTAAAAAACAATACTTTATAAAAAAAATTTTTTTTTTACAGTGTACAGTACTGTGACATGTTCTAGCCATTTCAGATATTTGCATTCTTTTTCGATCACACGATACCATAGGGAAGGCGTAAGAACAAAGAGTTGTGCAACAGATGGTATGGCCCCCACAGAGCCTTGATCTCAACATCAACGAGTCCGTCTGCGATTACATGAAGTGTCATCTCAACATTGTTGCACCTAGCAGTTTTAAGATATGTAATTAAACATGATAAGCCAGTCTAACTTCAATAAAGTGGCAGAACTGGGAAGAGCTGCTACAGAAAGAAAGAAGCCGTGTGAGCCAACACAGTGCTGGACAAACTTGAATGTAACTTCTGTCAGAAAATTGTCATTGTTAGTGCTTTGAGAAGAAACACGAAAGATGTTTTTGTTTTCTTGTGTGAATCACAACCATGTCAAACAATAAGATGGTTGCACGGGTGAGGAAAAAAGAGAGAGAAATGGATGAAAATTGTACACTTCACACATCTCAGACGGAGCTGTTTATTACTTAAGCATTTGCCACTTCACACCCAAGGTGATAGATGGCATAAATATATATTTCAAAGTCAATGTGTGACAGAAGGTTCAGTTATCTTTTTTTTTTTTATGCCATCACCCTTCACCCATTCCATGATTTTCATTAGCAAATGGTTCATGCTTTACTGAGTCAGGTACATCTAGGCAACTACTGAACAAATAAGATGTAGTTGGATCAGATCTGAAAAACAGCCAGTATGAGGCCTTTATCACACATACTGATCATTAGGTAAATACTCTGTGCTTGTGGATTTAAATATTTGTTATTTTATTAGCTGGAATAATTTGAGAAACCTTATTTGGGCTTATTTTTGACTGATATGAATCATTTAATTGTTTTTTTTTTTTCAGGAGTTTTCAGTTGGATGGCCTCAGAACTGAGGATTTCCCCATTTCAAATTTTTAAATGAAGAGGAACAATTAAAATGACCCTGTGGCGAGATTATTGTGTCTATTGTTGTTTCCAAGGTCAAAATGAGCTTGTATGCTGAAAGGCCTCTGTGGCAAATGGACCCCACTTACATAGCGCTCTTCTACTCTTGTCGACACTACAAGCCACATTCACCCGTTCACACACAGATTCATACAGAGCTCTTTATTGCATACATACAGTGCTTACACTGTCACAAACACACACAAGTGACACATTGGGGGCACTTCTGGAGTTTTAGTATCTTGCTCAGAGACACATGTGGTATCACCTACTCTCATTTTCACATGTGGATTCACTCTCTCTGTGCCTCTTTTTCTCCGTCTGTCCTCCCTGATGAATGTCTGTGTTCCATGTCATCTAGCAGTGGCTTTTACAGTTCAGACACTTGTCTAAAAGGATGTTTATAGAAATCTGTAACTGCCACAGTCCTCCTACAGTCACTCAGGCCAATGTTTACGCTTCTCGCTCATTTTTTATTCTCGCTATAAACACAGAACTTCTCCAGACTGCTCTGCACATGCCGGTTCGTGTGCGACTGTGAGCCTCCGCAGACGTCTGTGGGCGTGCGTGCATGCCCCTGTGTCAGAGGAAAGGGAAAATGGCTACCTTCGAACGACCGCCGCTCAGCCTCACTAGGCCTCCCGGCCATTTTGGCTCTAAAGTGAACAGCGGATTTTTGCCAAACTGACTCTCAGTTTTGGCTTGAGGCAAGGGCCACCTTTTGACCTTCTGCCTTTTGCCGGTGTGTTTTCTAACTGAAGTGCATTGTTTCACCTTAAAAAACAAAGAATGCGGCAGCTCTTATGATTTATAGATTCTAGTCTAGAGGGAAATTTCAACAATTTACTTGAGCCACACTCTGCTGTGGATTCTTTGCCTTTGTGTTTCTGCCTGTCTCTAATTTCTCAGTTGAGTGCCCATGTAATGAATGTTTATTTTCTCACAGCCAAAAGCAAACACCGTGTCTATTTCCTTATGTTTGATCTGTGTCAATCTCGTACTCTCTCTTTCGACAGCTCCTGGCCTCTCCAGGGCCCCTGTGTTAGTACTCATCCTCCCACTCCAAACAACCACCGTCCTAACCACCCACACTCTCTAGAAAAGGGTGGATAACCTCTTCACCTGTGTCTCTGTGTCAGACCTTTTGATTGTATTTTCCTGCAGGAGTATACACATTTTTTTTTTTTTTTTACTCAGGTCTCAACTAACCAGAACTCCAGGATGAACTTGCTTTAACACTTATTTGTAGAAATCTTTTCACCGATAAGAAGAAAAAGAAAAGCGGTAATACTCATACTTAGATGTTTTTTTTGTTCTTTCAGCCTTCAGTCGAGCACCCATCCCCATGGCGGTGGTGAGGAGGGAGCTGTCGTGCGAGAGCTACCCCATTGAGCTACGCTGCCCGGGAACTGATGTCATCCTGATCGAGAGCGCCAACTACGGCCGGACCGATGACAAGATCTGTGACGCAGACCCAGCACAGATGGAGAACACGCGGTGTTACCTTCCAGATGCATACAAGATTATGTCTCAAAGGTAAGGACATAAATTTGTATGATTTAAAGTAAATATTCTTAATAGGGAATGTAATTAATATTTACAAAGTCAAGCTGAATTAAAAAAAAATGCAGTTTTTGCTAAGAAATTACTCTATATGTACTTATCCTCTTTACTTTTATACTAATTTGAGTGACCTAAAAGAGATTGCTAATTCTAGTTCTCAGGGGCCAAAAAATGAAGTAAAAAACTGCAGTTCCCCAAACTGCCACTTGAGACTGCTCCAATTGGGAGTAATTCCCTGTAGACTTCTCTCTTAAAGTGTCCTGCTTTACAAAAGAACATGTTTACAGTTTAGTATGAAAATGTTTATAGCTAATTATCCCCTTCATGGCTGTATTTTTTTTCTAAAAACTGAGCTGTTTACATTTTATAAAGGCTTTAAGTTTACATTATTAGGGCTGACAGGTTGTTGCAAGCACAGGTGACTGTAGATGCTGTCTGTCTGATAGTCTTCAGATTAGGTAATTCAGGTCATTGAACTAGATTTCTTGACTGTACCTGTGGTGTTGGTGCCTTTTGGAGCATTTTAAATGCCGTTATGTGACAAATAATGTGGAAACCTGTTTGGTACAGCCCATCCAAGAACTCTGTGCTTCAGATTTGCTGAGTGAAATTCTAGCATTTCATTTGCATATTACTTAACACTAATTAGCAGCTGTTTGCGTCTGTTTAATTAATCCATACTGTGCATGGATGCAGCTTGCTAGCCAAGCTGAGTTGTGTTAGCTGAAAAAACCGTACTTCCCACACTTTCTTCTAAAAAAACTGTCTACAAAAACCTTTATGACAATGGTCATAAATCTAAAGTCGAGTCCTTCATAATGCTAGAAGACAACCCATAGATAATGCAGTGGCTACATCCATCTTTTATTTACAGTCTATGGGAGCTACAGATGACTCAGCAGGAGCTGATATAAATGACCTAAAACCACTTTCCCAGTGGAAGCTTATTAGCCTACTTTGCTAGCTTCCACTTCATCGTGGACTACAAACTTAACCATGCAGTGTGTTCTCCAAAATGATGTATGTTGTAAAGAGACAGTAGAATATAACTTTAAAGCCTCTGTGGGGCAATCTGCTTAACAGATAGTAGTCAAACACAATACGTGCTCACCGCATACAAAACAATGCAAAATCCAAAAATCCTCCTACACTGTTACCATGAATCATGGGGGGAAAGGGTCATAATTGCTAGAAGTACATGAATGTTGAAAAAAAGATTTTCAAAATATACATAATAGATGCAGTATTGTCATCTTTTTTTCTATCCTTGGACAAAAAAAAAAAAATGAAGAATTTTGGTTTGGGTGAAAACACATTCCCAGTCTATTTTCTTTCTTTTATGCAACATCTATAAAAGAAATCCAGGGTTGCAATGCAAGGTCTTTCATAAATAGTAATTTTAAAGGTGTATCGATGATAATAATAATAGGTTGCTTGGTCTCCCATTCAGAAGACTAGAATGAGACTATTTGCATGCATGAATATGTACATGTTCACACACAGGCACGCTCAGAGGCAAAATTGGCTTTATGCTGTTAAATAATTGACTTCAGTGGCTGTGTTTGCTAAAATAGTCTTGAACATGTAATCAACCAAGCTTTGGTTAATGAGAGATACTTTAATTCACACCTGAAGATTGCTGATATTGAATTAAAAAATCACTTCTTTTTGAAGCATGTTTTCTTTACAGAGTTTCTTGTTTTATATATTTTACGTACTTCTAAGAGTATGTACACACCTCATTTCAATACGACTTGTGTTGCACCTGGCCTGGTACTGGCCCATGAGATTTGTTAAAAGTAGAAAACAGAGATCCAATTTAATAAAGCCAAAGATGAACACACATTAATAGGGTAGGGTATAGTGTAGTAACTTTTCTCTGTTATGGATTAATTTGATCAAGGAACCCAGTGAGCCACAGCTTCAACCATAAGCCTCACCATACCTGGCTGCTAATCTATGTCAGCCATAAATTTGGACTGACACAAATCAATGATCATTACAAATAATATGAATAGGTTAACAGTTATTTGCTAAAGTAGAAACATGTTTGATGAATTTCACTGCCAGATGTGAGCTTTGTTTCCAGAGTTATAACTCTGTTGTGTAGAAACCGGGACATGGAGGCCTATTTGTCAGGCCGGAGAGAAAGGATGGTCTTACTGTACTTCGGCTTTTGGCATGTAATAGATTGCTAACATTAAGGTAATATATAAACAAGTTTTAGGTGGTTTGACCAACTTGTATGAAAGCAAAGAACACAGAGCTCAAGGAGAGTGTGGAGTGAATATACATATAGTCAGTCTTGGCTGCTTTGTTGACTTACTGCAGCACTTAAGAGCAGAATAAAAACCCCTATCTGCTATCATTCTAAGCATGGTTACTCTTGTCTTTGAGGTCAAAACACCCTTGAGCACTCAGAAGGGATGGACTTTATCTAAATTGCTGCTCTGCATTGACTTTGTCTGCCTCACTTTATTTCCAAAGCTGAATGTATGCTCACCTCCACTTATTTCCAGAGGTTTAGTTCCAGATTGGTCATGGCCCCTTGAGAATACTAATGGACTTTTGGGCTTTATCAAACAATTGCTCTTTGCTGTTTAGTTTGGTACCATAGAGTTCAGATAATCAGCTGTGTGAAAAGCAGCTGATGGTAAAACGAGGTAGTTTGAAACATGTTGTCAGATAATTGATGCACCCTGTAGCTCCTTTGTTCTCCCAGCCGCCCACTCAGACGAAAATCCCTGCAGGAATGAATCAACGGGTCCTGCAACTGTCAAGAACACAAAACTGGCATAAAGTACCGGGGACAAGTGTGTCTTTTTAGCATCTCATTGCTACCGGGGGCGTCTCAATGATGCTTAAAGGTAACTACAACCTGATTCAGAGCCAGGGCACTTTGTCTTGGGAGAGGAAGTTGCTGAGTGGATGAAAGGTGTGGGTTGCATGAATTGAGAATCGGAGGGAGGGTGGCAAAGAAGGGACGTGGTTGTGGCTTTAGTGACACAGCTAAGCATTAGCATGCGGGGGTTAGCACAACAAATGAACGGCCACCTCCGACTATTTCATTGTCAAGCTGTCAGACGCGTTGCTAGGCACCTGCGGCTAAGCTCATTAGGGTTAAAAAGGAAAGTGAGACCGAAACAGAAACAAGCAGTTAGAACAGAGAAAGAGATAAGGCCAAAGACAGGACATAAAGATTCTGGATATTCATGTTCTTTTTTAGATGACTACAGTATGAAATCGGGAAGGAGAATGAGCTGCATGTAAAAATAACAAGGCTGATGTATGTCTTAGTTTATTTCCAGTGTTGCTTCTGTGTTTAAATTACAATGAACACACTTTAATCAGATTTTCAGACATTTGCACAGGAATTCTTCAGGTTGCTGATAATTATTTTCTTTTCTTCACTGCCTTGTCTGCTTTATCTCCAGTGAGTTGACACATGCAGTGATGCAAGCACACTCTTTCATTAATATTTTAGCTGGATGTTCCTTCTTCATCTCATACTTTCCTGTCTCTGTCCATAGCCTAATCACTGGAAACAATCCAAACAAGGTAATAGTGTGATTAAAGCATTTACATGGTTCCCAGCAACCTGATTTCCCCCTGATTGTGGCTTCCATGAGGTATTTGATTACTGAGCTAATGTCTTAGGCTACAAAAACACACACAAGACAGAACGGGCTGGATTAAAAATGTATTCTTTTTAAAGAACTGTGAATGGAACATTTGTATTGAACTTTATAGATGTGTTTAAAAAAAAAAAGGCTTCTTTTCACATAACAACTGACAGAGAGCTGATAGTATCTTACTCTAATGATTGTAGTGTATACATGTATGTAGGTCTGTTCCCTAACTCCTCCTGGACGTGTTAATCAATCTGGATGAAACTTACTATATAAACTGCCTAGGGTACCAGGATTATCAACATCTATATAACTTTTGGGAATTATTTTTATTACACTCATATCCTTACATTATATATATTATGTGTAGTTGCTGATCTCAAAATGAAAGGCGACATAACGTGCATGTTACGTGTACGCTGTTGACATCACGTGTACCTTACGTGTGTGTTGTTGACATTATGTGTACGTTGTTGTTTCTAAATAAATTTGGCTAAACAATTTTCAGTGCAGTGGCACTTTGGGGGTCACTGGAATGTGTTGTCACGCATATCTGTAAATAAGTGTTCATCAAACAGTGACGCTAATAGTGCCTGCAATTTTCATTACTTTGTCTTATACAATAAATATGTAGCTTGTGAAGAAGAAAAAGAAGTATATGTATTTATTATTCATTTGTTTGGTGTTTATTAACACCCGTTTTTGCCATCCGACTATATACAGTGATATAATGAAGATAAAAAGAACAACATGATAAATTAACATACATGTCTGTGTTATAATACATGAGCGAAGCAAACGTGCAGCGTGCTAGTCAGTATAATTGATTATTGGTTCAACTCTAACAGATAAACTGATTTTTATCTTGTTTTCCTATGTGAACTTTCTGCTGATGGTTCAAAACCCCCAAACCCCAAAGCTACAGTCTCCTTGTGAAGTGTTGACACACACCATTTACATTTCAGCCAGAGTGATGCAATCTATAACGCATCTTGCAAATATGAACAATGTTTTATATAAATGGTACTCCCTCAAGTTGTAGTTTTGGCACTCAAGAATAGCAGGGATCAACACTCTCACAGCTTGGTGCTGACAAGACCAACTGCAAAGCATACTATGACTCACTTAGAGCTGACTTGAGTTTGTTCTGTCTAGAAATGACCACCATCTGTCAGGAAATCAAAATCTTTGTTCCAATATCAGAGTATATAATAATTCTTTTAAAAAAAGCAGTTTGTTAAAGGAAACCTATTGTGCTTTTTCTTTTTTGTCATATATATATATATATATATATACAGTTAAAATGCTGAATGCTCATATGAAACATGATCAAAGTTTCAAATAATGAGAACAGTCGAGGAAAGTTAGTATACTTACTAAAAAATCTCTTGATGTACAGTACTGTGCAAAAGTCTTGAGCCACTTCTCAGTTCTTTATATTTTGCTTCCAAGATGTGAGCAGTAGTTCTCGAGGTGTTCTGAAGGTCTTTCAAAGTTTTTCTTTGGACATTGACTGCTTTTTTTTTTTTTCACTCATTTTCATTGCAGTCCTTGTACCTGACCAAAAAAAAATCACAAGTCTCATCAGAAATGGTCTCAGAGAAAAGGTGGCTGTCAAGAAGTCATTCTTAATGAAGGGAAACAGGGAGAAAAGGCTGAGGTATGTCAAATTACACAACAACTGGACTGAAAATCAGTGGAAACAGGTCTTATGGACCTCATTAATCCAAATTTGACATTTTGGGGGAATTTTTGGGATCTTGTCAAAATAGATGTAGTGACTGCAGAAAAATACAGATTTTGACCCAACATGCAACACCATCTGGAAAGGAACTGATTGGCAAAGGCTTCATTTTTCAGTAAGACAATGATCCCAAACACACTGCCAATGCAGTAAAAGCATACCTGGATAGAAAAACATACAATGGACCAATTTTAGTCATGGATTGGCCTCCCCAGAGCCCGGACCTCAGCATTATTGAAGCAGTGTGGGATCATCTTGGCAGAGAACAGAACAAAAGGCAGTCAACATCCAAAGAAGAGCTTTGAATGTCCTTCAAGAAGCCTGGAGAACTATTCTGAAGACTACTTAAAGAAATGACAAGAAAGCTGCCTCAGAGAGTTCAGGCTGTGCTGAAGAATAAAGGTGGTCATACCAAATATTGACTTTCAAGCTTGTTAGAATTGTACAAACTGTATATTGTACAAAATGTATGTTTGCACATATTTCAATAAATTGCTGCACATATTTCCCATTTTCCTAGCAAAATATAAAGAAATGAGGCTCACAACCTTTGTGTAGTACCTCAATACAATGGAAAAATACTAGTGAAACTCGGTGATGAAAGTTCAGAAACAATATTAAATATCTAGTTAACCATTTTGCGTGTTTTTTTTTTTTCTGGACACGAAGTTTGATTAAATTTCCTGTTGGTATAAAATGCTGAAGTATGATAGTTTTTTGTATTGAAGCTGCTAAAACTGCATACTGTAAAATGTATATATAATATAATATAATATAAAAAAATGTATAATATAAACAGGTGTAGTATGGTACTGGGATGCAGTTGACTAAGGGGAAAAAATGATGACTAACTTAATGTCTCTATGCTTGTGCGAATGTCAATCTCAATTTAACTTGAAGAACTGGTTTATAAATGAGTGTAGTAACACAGTCACCTTAATCTGGTTAAAAACTACATGTAATTAGCATACTTGGGAATGGTCTCATACTATTTTCCTCTTGTGGGACTCAGCACCCTTTTTTCCACTATGGCCTGTGTACCACCTGCCTCTCCTGCTGGCACCAGTTAAGTCGTGGTGACTGGCAAGCCCTGTAGTTAGCATTCACATAGCGTCTGAAGATGAGCCACGCTGCTGCAGGCTTAGTCTGTGTGCCAGGCTTGCGTCCATTGCTGGTAAAAGTGCAGCCGTGTCACTGGCTCGCTTGTGCTGTCAACACACATTTAGGCAGCTCAATCCCCCCCTGCTCCATCGGCCACTAAGAAGAGACCTATTGTTATTCAGCTATCAAACCCAAACTCTACCTGTTTCAGTTTAGCCCACTTATAAAGCCATATAAAAGGGCTACTTTGGTAAGGTGTTTGGTTCCATTACAGTCTTTTAAGCGAGAGCTAATAGTACTCTGTGAGTGATAGCGCGTCACTGAGCTTGTGAGTGCTGTAATGCATCTTGAAATGAAGGTTGTCTCGCACCATCCTGTGACAGGGTGAAATGAATGGGTCTCTTTCATTAGCTATTCCTCCCTTTGTGCTTTGAAAACTGCGGATGTGCAGAATCCATAGCCTCTGGATAAACATGTCACTTACAGGTGGTGCTGTGTTGAAAGCTATATGGAGGCTAATGATACTGTAATTGAAACATGCTACCAAGGTTTAATTTAGCCCAATTTGACACCATTTGCATAGTGTGTGCACACACGCCGCAGCCTGTGATTTTTTGCAATCATTGCTATTCCCCCGTGGGACACTTTTAGAGGCGATTCTTTGCAGCTGAGGTATCTGTTGAATCTGCCCTCTTTCAAACACATGTATACATCTAGTGCCGCTTCCCACTGTGTGAAATCGCTGGAGAGGCTGCACACTTGTGCTATCAAACAAGACTGACCCTTTTCTCATCAGAGCCCCACTGTCTCTCGCTCCTCCCTTTTTTTTTTTTTTTTTTTGTGTTCCCCTTTTCTTTTCCCGAAGGCGGTGTGGCCTTCACGGCAAGTAATTACAGGCTATATCAAAGCTATATATCACCTTATATCTCAGTAGACCTCAGCAGCCACCTTAAGGGACAGCTGATAGCATTGTGGCAGGCTTGTGCATGACCCCTGAAGGAGAAAAGCAGGTCAGGATGGAGCAACTCCCTCCCTTCCAACACATACACATCTAAACACCTACATGTTCTGATCTGTTTTTGGTCTTGTTTTTTTTTTTTTCTTTTTTCATATGCACTTTATTTCTTTTCTTTAGTCTTCCTGGGATTCTTCGCACTACTGTGTCATCACACTTGTCATTTTAAAGAACAAAAAAAAGAACAAAATGTATTTTTGTCATGAGGCATTTTGTGTTTTGTGCACATGACACTAACGATGAAGGTTAATAGATGTCACAGCTTGATGAGTCCCGGGAGGAACGGCAAAACTAAATTAACACAACCTGTGATTTGACTCCGCTGACCACATGACAGCTGACATTTGACAAACTCCATGTTAATGACGTGCGTGAGGAAAACAAACAATCCCAGAACACTTAGATTGGAATGCGTGAGACAAATGACGGCTGGAACCTCGTGCTGACCGAGGGACAAGTGTGATTAAGGGATAAGGAGTGGAAAGCAGATGGGAGGATCCACTCACCTTTGACGATGATCTTTCCCATACGTAGCAGTTCTCATTATCCTTCTCCTGTGACCTTATTTCAACACTGAAGGATTTGATGAGATATTTGTTTGAGAAGGAGAGTGGGATTAACTGAAGAATCGCCTTCCGGAGGATATTAGGGACGTAGAAAACACGTACTCTTTGGCAAATGGGCAATGCGTGGGCCTCAAAGTGTAGACACTGAGAAGAAACACGCTGACGCCTTTTTCCTTCAGAGGGTTATAAAGTAGCAGTTCCTATCAACTGATTTTGCTTAACGCCAGATTAGAGAACCAGTATTCTTCATTGACCAAATGAGGATTAGTGATTCAACCTAACTGGTTGTGAAATTTACAAAACACAGACCTGGCACCTGTAATTCCAAATAGCTTAATAAACAAGCACATCTGTTCTGACTTCCCCTCGGCTAAGAGGGTGGTGACTACAGTATCTACTTCTTAACCCTTGGCACTGGTTTTGATTTAGCTTCATGTGCTTCAGTGTGTCTAAAACAAAGCTTTGATAATCATAGTTATTTATCAAAAATGAAATAATAGAAATAGAGTACTGTGCAAAAGTCTTGAGCTCAGCCCTCAGGAGCGAAATTTTCTTAAAGTGTTCTTGAGCAATAGTTCTCCAGGCTTTTAAGGTCTTTGAAAGTTTTCCTTTGAACAATGGCTGCTTTTTTTTTTTTTTAACTCAGTTTTAGTCCAGTGCTTGTACCTGACCATTTTCAGAGGAATGTTATTTATTTTAAATTTTTTTTTTAAGCCACTTAACACTGACCTATGAATCATTCAAGCAAAAAAAAAAAAGGCATCCAACTCAAGGGATGAACCAGTGTTGTGTCTACACATAACATACAACTTAGCAAAGAACCAATTTAAATTGTTAGGGACTTTGTTACTTGCAGCCTGTCAAAAAAACACATCATTTATCTCAATTCCTTTAGTTGAAACTACAAAAAAATCCAAAGATAACAGTTTGAGAGGCATAAAACAGTATTTTTGCACCAGCAAGGTGATTCCCAAAGAGATATTAAACTGAAAACTTGGCATATCTTGGCATGGTGTGCAGTCTCTTGCTATAAATTTTGAAGAAACTGAACAAAAACTACCTGCAGCAGATGAAAAGTACCTGAAAGTCATGTCCTTAAGAAATAGGAAAAACTAATCCAGTGAAAACCTGACACATGACCTGAGAGATGCATCTGACCCTTCAGTTGATCCATCTACTGTTCACTGAAGCCTCATCAGAAATGGTCTCAGTGGAAGGGCTGCTGTCAAGAAGCCATTCTTAAGGAAGGGAAACAAGGAGAAAAGGCTGAGGTATGACACATTACACAAGCACGGGACCAAAAAGCAGCAGCAGGTCTTATGAAGTGATTTATCTTTTTGAAATTTTTGGTTCAAATTGTTGTCAATATGTACAGAGGAGGTCAGGAGAGAGGTACAACAGTGAGTGTCTACAGCCATCTGTAAAACACAGTGGAGGTTCTGTCATGGTTTGGGGCTGCATTTCAGCCAGTGGTGTTGGAGATCTTGTCAAAATTGATGGAATTGTGAACTCAGAAAAGTACAGTCAGAATTTAATCCATCATGCAATATCATTTGGAAAGCATCTGATTGGCAAAGGCTTCATTTTTCAGCATGATAATGATCCCAAATACACTGCCAATGCATTAAAACCATACCTGAATAGAAACACACACAATGGACCAATTTTAGTCATGGATTGGCCTCTCCAGAGCCCAGACCTCAACATTTTTGAAGCAGTGTGGGATCATCTTGACAAAGAAGGGAACGAAAGGCAGCCAACATCCAAAGAAGAGCTTTGAATGTCCTTCAAGAAGCCTGGAGAACTATTCCTGAAGACTACTTAAAGAAATGACAAGAAAGCTGCCTCAGAGAGTTCAGGCTGTGCTGAAGAATAAAGGTGGTCATACTAAATATTGACTTTCAAGTTCACAAGAATTGCACAAATTGCCTTATTTACTGTATTTCCCTGTATGTTTGCACGTTTCAGTCACTCTCTGCACCTATTTTCCATTATCCTAACAAAATATGTAGAAATAAGGGGTGATTTTTGCACAGTACTGTATGTCAGCATATTGACATGTAAAGTCACCTGGCTGTCTACATGTGCTTACAGTAAATGTCTTAAAATAGTGATAAATAGCCTTAGATTTTTATCCCTGAAGGACCAAAAAACAACAACAAAAAAGCTAAAAAAGAAAATCAACATGATGTCAGTATTATCTTTTACACAGTACATTCTGTTTGTGCCACAACTACAGCTTGCACTGTGAATCCGCTTTACAATGTCTTCCGTACCTCTTGATGTGATCATCATCATCTGAGCCTTTGTCGAGGGTAACATTTATATCAGAAACCCTGCATGATAAACTGCAGGTGTAAGGTTTGGTGGGCAGAATGATCTGATGAAAGATTAAATCAATCAAGTTGCATTATGGGAAAACTAAGATTGGGTGATTTTGGCCAAAACTAGAAAGTCAGGATATCGCTGATGAAAGTGCAATGCTAAAAGAAAGCGGAAAAGCAAGCAGAAATCTACTATACTTACTAAAATACTTAAATACTATACTTAAATCTACTATATATAGTAGATTTAAGTATTTATGAATCTCTGATGTAACAAATAGCTGCTGCTGGCATTGAGAGCAATTATAATGCTGAGCAGATGTGAGGTTAATACAGTCATTGTTAAAGCACGACTTTAAAGTCGTACCACAAGTGGCCTTTGTTGTTTAAAGTCAGGATTTGGATAAACATTTAACTCCTAAAACAAAGAGCTGTTAGATGACTTAATACATTTACATTTACATTAATGTCAAAATATCACACAGGTGTTGCTTCTTACTAAGATTCAATAAAAAAAAGGGCTCTTTAGTAGTTTATTATATATATGTATATATATCCACTGCCTTTATTCAATTCCCACTGGGCCACTCACATAAGAAATAGGTTTATATATATTTTATTAGATCGCATTGAGGGGATATTTTGCATTGTTCATTCTTGACTACAAGTGTTCTCCGCCAGCTTTTCTCTGTTTATGCAGGAGTCATTGGTTTGTCTTGCTTACTCTTGGTTGGAGGCTGTTTTTCCATGATACAATTATGTGTTGAGCACCTGACAATTACAGAACAAAAACATGACCGATGAGCACAGCGGGAGACAACTGCCTGTTGTAATAGCACGAACAAATAGAGAATGGTGGGAGGGTTTTTTTTGCAGACGGCGTTAATATGCAAAAGGGTATTAATAAAAGCTCTGACAGAAAGGGAAGATAAAGATTCCATTTTACTATAAACCAAACATGCAAAGCAGTAAACACATACAGGACTTCTTTGGATTACTGTAGGAATTTAAACTGGCTTTCCATCTGTGCTTGTTTGCCACCTGCCCTGGCATAACCCTCTTTACATGGAGAGTTTTTAAATCAAAGAGGTTTATTTCTTCCACTTTCTATTCTTTTCCCGCATTGGATGACATCACCTGACATTCATTATCCTGTCTCATTTTTCAGCCTTCCTGCCTCCAACCCCACTCCAATCGTCTTTGATAAGAACCTGCCGCATTCAATTTTGGCCAATTAGTTGCAATAAATTTCAAGCTGGCGGCCTTTTGAGTAATCCCAGGTCTCCCAGACATGGCGATACGAGACTCTGTGGTGATTAGACGGAAAAGGAAGCCTGCGTGGGAAAAAAATGTTTAAGAATCTCTCCCCACACGGAGAAAATTGGTAAATCTCAGGAGATGGAGATAAAAGAGCGGATTGACACCACCAAGCCAGTGGTTTGAATCTGCCATAACTGTGTCCGTTTTTGGATTCCAAGATGAATACCCCATAGACTTTATTATGCCCTTACAAGCTTTGCCAGGAGAATCCAGAAGTTTGGAAGTTTTCAAAAATGTTTTTTTTTTTTATTCTTTTCCCCTCAGGAAGCCTGGAAGCAGGCGCAGGGTTCTATCAGATTAATAGCTGTCGCAGTGGTGGCTCACTAAACATGGGGTTTTATAATGTGTTGAAAAAGTGGAAGTAGGAGGCTTCGGTCCATTTGTCAATGATGGGAGTGAGTTTCATTTGGACGAGTCCAAACAGTAAAGAAAGGGCTAATTCAGGCAGGAGCAGGTGCTTAGTCAGAGTGGAGAGAGCCGACTCGGCTTTTTCCTTTCCTCTATCTGATGTTTGCCCTTCTCTGCGCTTCATGTTTTTTTTTCCATGTTTTTTTTTTTTCTTTTGGTATTCCTTTTTTTTTCTTTATTTATTTTTTTTAATTGGCAGTTGGGAGTAGCCAACACATTTGATGTCTACAGCTCCATCTCTTCATTTTGCCCTAAAGCGCTGGATCCATTTATTTTTCCTCCAACACAGCGAGGGCATGCAACTTTAACTGACCTTTAATAACTTTGCTGGGTATTCTTCATCTCACTCCCCCAAGATAAAAACAACATCCTTTGATGCTGATTCAGGGCTCTTTGGAATGAATTTTAGAACTTCTTGCAGCTCTTTCATCCCCTCAG
>VUQS01040974.1:5604-22318 GCA_015108495.1 Heterochromis multidens | reverse complement strand
ATTTTTTATATATATATTTATATATATATATTTTATATATGTATATATATATGTGTATATATATATGTATATATATATGTATGTATATGTGTATATATATATGTATGTATATGTATATATATATATATATGTATGTATATGTATATATATATATATATGTATGTATATGTATGTATATGTATATGTATGTATATGTATATGTATGTATATGTATATATATGTATATGTATGTATATGTATATATATGTATATGTATGTATATGTATATGTATGTATATGTATGTATATGTATATGTATGTATATGTATATATATGTATATGTATATATATGTATATGTATATGTATATGTATATGTATATGTATTTCATCTGATCCATCCCTTTGGTGAATTAATGAAAACAACACCCTCCCTGCACACAGCCTAGCTGTTCGTCATGATTATGTTGTAATACCTTTTGTAAGAAGGTCTTTTCTTGTTGTATCAGCTCTGTGACAGGTCCTTTCAGGACAGCTTTCAGTGTTGGTTAAACTTGTGTTAGTGGGTTTAACTGATTCTACTTACTAGTGGAACAAAAAGTCCGACTCTACTGAGCTTTTGGTGAACAGGTGTTTATCACTGGTGTGGGGCTTTCGTAAATGTCATTGACATTTAAATGTAAACTCCCCAACCTTTTTGAGTTCAGTATAATCACGTTAATCGAGCATCTCTGTCTATCTTCTTGCTTCTCCATGCAATGACCTTCAGTATTTGTCAAAAAAAACTTCGATAAACGATGTTTCTCTCTTTGATTGGGCTTGCTTTTTTGGTTGCTTTTGATGGCTTTTGCTGTGCTTTCAAGAATTAACTTCACTTTGGTCATGAGAGGTCACAGCTTTGTAGCTTTTTTTTTTCTCCAATGTAGTACAAATCTGCCGGCTTTTGTCGTGCACATTTAAAGAGTGAACTTACACACTTACACACTTGTCCTTGGGAACAATTTTGGGAAAATCAGGTTGGGTTATATTCCTTTTTACACACAGCACACAGCAGGAAACAGTCCTCTTCAGAGGAATTCTCACTTGTGAAAATAGTTTGTGTGGTTTAGGTGAAGGAGTTGCATGCAGGAGTCAGTAAATGCTCCTAACTATTAGCTGAGCTATTTTCACATTGGTGCAATCTGACATCCAATGTACTTTGTACTGACTGTGTTGGACATTTGCATTCTCACATGCAACTCTTTCAGGTAAGTTGGAGAAAAGTTTTGCGCTGCATGTGTGAAAATGGCTTATGTGGATGTTTGTCACCTGGCCATTTGACATTACTGAAAGGTCAGTCATCTTTGTGAGTTTAGGCTGTGTTGAGGGACTGTAGTCTCACTGCAACGTCGATGGCTCAAACTACTTGGCTGAGAAGGCCTCCGGTCATTGCTCAGCACGGCATTACGAGACACTCTCTGCCCACCTTAATCCTGCTATCTCGCTGCCTCTCAGTCCGTTTCCCTGTCCTCTCAATTACTGTTTGATTTTAGGTCCCTTTTTCCCTCCTTAGAACTCCTCATCTTATACTTCTTTTTTTTTTTTATTTCACCTCAATGAGTCTTTTTCTTTGTGTCTTTGTCACGTAACTTTACTTTCTAATGGGCCTAGAGGATGGGCATGAATGAGTATCCACAATCAAAATTCTGCGGCTGCTTTACAAGGGCATGGGGAGCAGGATCTACATTCATGACACATGCCCTCTAACCTTGGCGAGACAAGTTCAAGGGAGCGAAACAAGGTGAGGTTTCACCTTGTTTACTTTGTAATTCTCTAATGGCGGCACGCAGTAAGCACTTCAGAATGAATCTGCTTTATTAGCCTGGTCTCATCTACCCTTAGTTAGTGCTCTCATCTGCTCCCCCAATTCCAATTTGGCAAGAGGATATATCTAGAATTGTGCTCAAAGGTGCTATTCATAATCAGAATTTAACAAAAAATCTCTCCACTGGGTGAAATTGTTTTAGCAGAAAGTTATACTGTAGTGGTGTAGTGATTACCGCTGTCGCTTCACAGTAAGAGGGTTCAAAGTTTCTGCTCGGCCAGGGTCTTTCTGTATAGTTTGTGTGACATGCTTGTTTGGGTAATTGTTGAATATGACAGAAATAGTAGTTCTCTTTCTCTGTGGAAACCTCTCACCCTATGATAACAGGCATGATACCGATCATCATGTGCAGGTTTCACTAAAATCTGACCAACACTCTAGGAGGAGTAGTGATTCCATAAAACAATAAACATGATCTTGACCTGTATTTTGGGTGAAGACCAATTAGGTGATCATAAGTTTGATTAAATTCTGACCAATGCCACAGGAGGATTAGCAAGTCTTGCAAATTCTTGCGGATTGCGGATGTCTTGTCATGGCTTAAGCTCATCAGCTAAAAATGCCTGTCCTTCCATCCTTCCACATCTACCTTTCATGGATGCTACATTGATTTGCTGCACCCTCTTGTGGTCCAAATTGGTATTACATGAAAATCAATTCCGTACAAATAATTTGATATCTGTTCACGTATGTCCACTATGTACTGAATAAGGTTGATCATTCAGTTAAATGGTAAATGGTAAATGGACTGATTCTTATATAGCGCTTTTCTGCTCTCCCGGAGTACTCAAAGCGCTTTTTAAATGTGATTCAGTCTCTCGATCTGGAAGTGAGAGATCAATTGGAGCAGCACACATACACATTTATGCAGGTATTCTGCTTGTGCCACATGGTTAGCCTCATTGTTAGTGGATAGCGTTATATCAAGTGCAAAATTATGCCCCACACCCCACAATCCCCGTCACAGCTACTAGGCTTAATAACTTTCCTGGCTGAACCTCTACACTGTCTATAACGTTAAACGGTTAGCACATGAACAATATGAGCATTAACAGCTTTGATCTTTTTTAGTCTAGAAGAAACGTTGCCAGGTCACCATTATACTCACCATCATCATTTATTTATTTACTGTCCGAACACTGTCTCTAGTGGTGAAGAGCTATTCCGATGGATACTCTTATTTTCTTTCCAACCAAGCACGATGTCTTAGAAGTTTCACTTTCCAAGTGTCTTTTGGAAAGAAATTCACAAGAATACCTGTCCTTCCACATCTGCCTTTCAGGTGGCTTTTTATCTTCTTTGCCTTTTTGACATGGGGCAGACTGGACGCTACGTTGACTTGCCGCACATTCTCACCAATCATACAAACTGGCATCAGGTGAAAGCCTGAGCTGTACAAATAACTTGATTCAATGCAATCTCAAATAACACAAATAAATTACAAATAAATTACATACATTTTTTAACATAACATAATTTCTTAAACAATGCTATCTGTTTTGTGAAGGATCTAGCTGACACAACTTGGGTACGAGAACATGAGAATCACATGGAAATGAAAGAGGCACTTTAAAGATTTTCCAATCCTATTTCCTCTTCATATTAAAAGATCTCAAGCTAAATTCTGGCTGCTTCTTGGGAGATATGGTCTAAATGTTTTGCTTTGAATCATCACAACCTTCAAATCCTAATCGGTATAAAATAGTTCAGTTATCACTCTGTTTGATCTCTGGTTGCCGGATCCATGTGCATGTTTAAAAAAAATGGAAAACATAGTGTATCAATCTCGAAGCTGAAAAACTGATGACACTCTCTGGTGATCAATGTTTCATAGCACAGTTGCATAATTCCCTTTGATCTATTCCAGTGTGCTGAATATTCATAGAGTTTGTACCACTTGGACTCTATACATTTCCAGTACCGCACATAGAAAACCTCAGCAGGAGACTCCTGTCTTGAGGGATTGTGTATAACTTATTTATAATTCTAACAATAGATGAATCTCATTTGACATTCCTCCTCCCTTAGGTGAATAACATGATTAAGATTATTCTGATAATCACTAGTAATAATATTATTTTATCATCAGATTAATTAGCCATTAGCCATCACAGATAACATTGTCTGTTTAATGGCTTTGTGTGATGTTTCTGACCTTCCACTTGCTCTTTTTTTTGGTATCTTTGTGCCTTTATGATGCTTAGCCTCCCATATAAAACTTTCTGAGGTCTTTTTCATTTCTTAAATCTCCACTCAAGTGTTAAATCGATAGAACAAAGTCTTCATGAACAAACTGCACGTCAATTTAAAGGGAATTATGATTGACACTGATTTTGATTTGATTTGGACTTTTAACATTTGTTACTTACATTTGAGATCTAACCTGTTAATTCATAAAGTAGATGAGGCTGTTTTTTCTTTTTTCTTTTTTTGCTTGTATTTATTTATTTTTACTGATAAATTTCTAAATTTTCTTGAAGCTTTGACAGTGATCTTGCAGTCTCACTTTCTCTATCTTCTCTGGTCTGTTGTGGTGTTTCATGAACTGTATATAACAGATAGATGTGGCTTTCAGGTCTCAAAAGTGAGGCCAGTACAGAAGTGCCTTAAACCTGCATTCTTTCTGATGGCCAGCAGAGAGCAAATATTTAGAGTCTGATTTTTAGAATTAGAATTAGAATAACTTTATTGTCCGCATTAGTGGAAAATTGTCTTTCACCAAGTCACAAATCAATTCATAATAAAATACTGATAATCAGCGCATATTCATACATATACGTATATAAAACTTCAATAAAATTATAGAAACAGATCACAGCATCTAATTGCATTTGGGACAAATGATCCCTTATACACCTTTTTACTAGCTAGAGGCATCCTATAATGTCGTCCTGAGGGCATTAGTTCAAAATCATAGTAAAGAGGGTGTTCTAGGTCAGCAACAGTAGACTGGGCTTTCCTTAAGACGGCAGTGTGATTCAACTTATCTCATGAGTTTTGTTGTAGACCAATAATTTTTCCAGCAGTTCTAACAATCCTGTCCAGTTTGTTCCTGTTTGCCACAGTCAGGTTGCTATACCAGACTGAGATATTGAGCATAAGAATACTTTCAATCAAGCTGACATATACTCTTTCCGAAATGTTTTGGCTAACTCCAAAGCTTTCTACTTCCTAATAAGAAATCATCTCTGATTTGCTGTCTTGTAGATTTAATCAACATTATCCACAAATATATAGAACTCTATGGGAAAAACACCTTTTGGGTCTTTTCATTTATCATTAAACACTTTTGTAAGTTTATGGTCTCGATTCAGATTCAATACAGCATGGTGTTTATGTATTTTTACCGTCCCGTTTAGAGTCACATTGTTACTGAGTGTAGTGGCACTCCTTACTTGTCATGTTCAGTTTTTATAACACAGAGAGGCCGAAAGCAAATTCCCTTAGCTTGATGCTAGTGCACAGGACTTCATTATCCAATGGGTGGTGCCACAGTGGCTACATCCATCTTTTATATACAGTCTATGGTTTATAGGTCTTGAATTTGTCTAGCTCAGTCACCTAGGTTTGCTATTCTTTTATGCTGTCAGGATGCTTCAAAATCAAAATAGGCTATGCTATATTTTTACATCTAACCTTAAAGTTAGGCTTTATCAGCTTTTGATCGCCTTACACGACCTTTTTTATTCTTTACTTATCACTCATTCATTTCTGAACTTGAGAACAAAAAACAGCTGTTTACAAAACAGTTTAACAGCAAAGGTCACAGTAGCTGTTAGGAACTTTTCATCACATCAAATAATATTTATTTCAGGCTGTACTACTTTTTGTGTTTCATAACTAGAGAGGTAGATAGATGAATTGTGCTGGGAACTGAAGATCTTTCAGTCTACCGCACTCATTTTCAGTGGCAAACATGTTCCTGTTGAGGGTATTGTTGGTGTCTAGAGTGGCCTCTCCTGCTGACCCTGTACTTGCTTGTGAAAGCTAATTATGCCAGGCTATTTTCTGACCAGGGAGCATGTCAATATTACACAGTGGGAGAGCTCTCACTTGCCGCGCGCTGCATTCGTATTCATAAGCCTTAATTCCATCAATGGCCTTCTCAGACCACTGGACCGTGGCTGTTCCTTACCAAGGTGTGATTTTAAGGAAAGTGCTTGTAGCTGCCACAGAGTGATTGCTATACCATAAAAGAGGGTAGCTTACAGCCCCACCCGCTTGCCATTTGCTTAGAACATGTTCCAAAGTGCTGCATATAAAGGAGGAGAAGGCCTTCTGTGAGTGCAGACATGGACCTAATTTTCCCATATGCATGCTCGTTGAGATGGGGGGGTTGAAGAGGGTGGTAGCTGGATGGCTGTGGTGGAGGCTGAGGCGACGAGGCTCCCGTTAGGGACTTTGCAGTGGAAGTGAATGCAGCGTGAAGCTTATTTGTGCAGCGGTGCAGCAACCCAGCACCTAGATTGAGTCTTTATTTGGATTTTACAGGAATTGGTGTTGCCAAAACCCCCAAATAAATTGCATCAGTGCTTAAAATCGATGCTTGCAGTAAAAGAAAAAAAAGAGATAAAATTGGCTGCCCATCAGGGCTGATATCTGCTTAAATTTTGGATATTTTAATTAACAGCTCCTCTATGACCTCTATTCATCAGGTAATTTTCTATTCAAATTAAGGTCTCATTTTTAATGGAGACCTGAGCGCACAAAATAATTTTTATTGAATTCCCCATTTTAATTAAATTATATTTAATTATTCAAATTATAATTATTTGATGCCATTTGAGGCAACTTTATGCATCGTGGCTGTATACTGTATCTGTGCCATAGAAGCAAAGACTAGAGACAGAGTTTTAAAAAAAAAGGAGGGACTGAAGCGGGGACTGGTTTTATAGTTGGAGAATGACAGCAAGGAAAGCAGCACAGATAAAAGATGCTTCATCTGAATCACTACAGACCCTTTTCCACTCTCTCTCCGCTGACACTGTCACCACACAATCAGGTTTGTCAGGTCACCTTGAAAAGTTGATGGAGTTTATTTTACATCCACTGCTCCCTGACGCCGGCATACGTCAATTCACTTTCATCTTGGACATATGTTGATCTTTGATACATTACAGGATCAGAATTTGAACCTGGCCTTTCAAGTATCGTGATTTGACTTTATCTTTTATAAAGCCGTTTCATGACAAATACAAATGTTAAAAGTTTAGATGTTGCCAGCCAGAATCTTGTTGTCTTGTCCACCTTTTAATGACCTCTGCTGTCTCATTAGATATTAGCTTTTCTTGTGAGATTTCAAGAGGGTATACCCAAGCTGCCTCCTTCATTTTAACACCCAGGGTGTTCTTCATGATGCAAGTTCGCATGAAAGAGGTGAGAACTATGTACACAGTCTAACACCTGCTGTCAGTATATTTAATAAAAGATATGATGGAACTGTTGACTCCAGTTGGGAAATTAGGAGGCTGCAAGAGCATAAAATAATAAAATTCACCAAGGTAAAAACTGAAAATACACAGAAGCAGAATACAATCAATCACAAGTGTGAAAAACACATCACATGCTATAACTTAATTGCTTATAAACAGAACAGCTTTTCTTATCAAACCAAAGCAATTTGGTTGGAGCATAATTTCAGTCAAATATACAGATCATTTTAAATTTATAATTGCTCTTCATTAAATAGTTTCACTTCAGATCCCTTAATGTATGTCATAACTGCAGTGACAGTTTTTAAATGCACTGCACCAATCACTGCCAGGACTGCTTCAGAATATTGCAGCAGCTATTAATACTAACTATTAAATTAAATTTGTCACTGATAATAAGTAGCTGTAGAATATTTTTTGGAAGGAAACCCTGTTTTATAGGCAGAGTGAAATTTCTAATTGTACTTAAAGTGGAACATCTTTCTAACTCCTCTTCTAAAGACACGTCTCTAAGCTGTTTTGCACTTTCATAAGAATGCAGTATTTTTATATCTGCTGGGCCCCCACAGAAATGGTGTGCCCCCCCAATTGATTGCCGAAGAGATGGTCTTTTTGTACACGTATATCAGTGATCCCAGAATAAAACAGTACCTCAGGGATTTGATCTGTGGCATTAGCAGCCATTGCAGCACAGCACGGTTTGAACTTGAGACGTCTTTGTGACAAGCAGTGAAGGTTAAACCCAAAGTTAGCTCGCCTACCCACTAATCCCGCTTTGCGAGACAGGCCTCGGGTCATAATAGATACCAGAAATGATGGAATTAGGTGAGGATAACACATTTTTATGTTCCGTACAAACAGCACAACAAAGTGTGAGCCAAAAGACTGTCATTTTTTCAAAGTGTTTTGCAATAAATCTTCTGCTACAAACAGACACTGACACCAAATACATACCAGAGTTGGGAAACAAGCCGAGCAGAAACAAACAGACAGGATGACACACTCTAGACTTTGTTTTCCACCAGAATGAGACTCCCCTCCTCCTCAGGCTGTGTCTCAGGAGACCTATTGGTATGGAAGAGAAGTTAAAAGACAGCTAAATGTCTTGGCTTCCCTTGACAAATTCAGTGGGACAGTGGTGCTGCGTGGGGTGAAATACAAGAGATGCCTTGTCACCTCTACCCGTAGAGGAAAAGACCAGAAGTATATCAGTCTTAGAACTTTTTTTCCCCCTTCTTTTTCACCTTGCTTGAACTCCTGCTCTGTCAAATGAAAGTACTGCATAAGTGTTCGTGGATTAGCATTACAGATGAAAGTACTATTAAAGTAAAGAGCCTATTAGGGTTGTTAAAAAATAAAAAGATACTCCAGTACTAATCAATATTGAGAATTATGGATTAGATACTCATTTGCGACAGTATCCACACCAGCAGTGCTGTCATCGCCTCCTCCAGCTGAAACACACCTTTGCACAGCCCCTCCCGTCACTAGCAGCTGAACACACGAAGAGCAGCAAAACAAACTTGCCAAAGCATCTTAAAGACTGACACCCCGGTCTTTATGAGGAATGTTTCAGATCAGTAAGGCCCCCGTTTAAACAACATTTGAGTATTAAACCGTTATCATAAATATTAACCTGGCTGCCGCACACGTTAACGTTAGCATTAACGATTAGGAATTGCCTGATTGTAACATTAGCCATGTGCTGTGAGGTATTAAGGTAGCGGCTAATGGCTATGGCTAATAAGAGAACAATAATGTTAATGTGGGAACTAGACAGCAAATGTTATCAGTCCTGGCCATCTGTAACAGGATAACACAATTATTTGAGTCTAATAAGTGTTATGTTTCTCTTCTCTTGATGCGTGCTCAATAATCCAGGTAAAAGAACGTAGCTACGTCCAGATGAACAGATTCAGCTTTTTGGGATATGTTTCTCTTCTTTTTCTATAGCTATGTTACTAGTTTTTTTGTACTCAAACAACTGAAAATAGTGTCAGTGATGTCAGTGCCTCTTCATTTTTTTTTTCCACTTCCATTTTTTTCCCTGTGGTGTCCAGAATCATATTGGGTATCAATTACTTTCATGGGTATTGTTATCGAGTTTGAAATTCTAGTGCCGTGACAACCCTAGAGTCTATTACACATACAATTTAAAATGCTCCATCCAGTGGAGATTATTTAGTTGTAAAAAAATTAAGGTAGTCACCCAGTGATTAGTGAAATCCTCTTGTGAAGCCTGTTGTGAAGCAAAGGGTGAATCTGATTGACAGTTACAATTTCAAAGCATACGCTGATTTAAATGGGACCAGAATTTAAAAAGTAAATGTTGTCCTATTAAAAATGACTTGAAATTATAGAATGAGACCACACCAGAAAGGTATTGACTAAGGTATAAATCAAGTATTGAAGTAGGATCATGCGTTTTGACTTTTTTTGTTTGTTATTTTTTATTTCATTTTTTTTTTCTTTGTTTTTTAAGCAAAAATGCTTGAAAAACAACTCACTACTAGCAATTGTATGCTATTGGCATACCTGTGATTGCCAGTAGCAGCATCATGAATATAAATATTTTCTTCTCTTTTCTGTCTTGTATTACTGATAATTTCACACCTTTTGGTTTGGCATAGGATAAAGAAAACAACTAAGTTGTCACTCTGGGTTCCACAGAATTGTGATGGGCATTTCCTTGTGATCTTGCTGACATTTTAAAGGCTTGGGGTTTTCAGCTTTTATAAAAGAGCAGATGAGACGGGTTACAACTTGGCGTCAAAACTGTGTCAGATCTGATCAAACAGAGATGACACACATACTTTCAAATTAGACTTGCAAAGATGTCATTATCTCTGATATCCATTCAAAAGCATTCCAAGTCTACGAAGAAGACATTCAACAAAAACACTCAGAACTCCAGAGCTTGTCAGAGGTTCGTCACATTCTTGTGTTTTCTTCCATATTGTCGTATTCCAGTGGTGATTATCACAAAGGAACTGCCAATAGCTAATTCATTAATCGCACTAGTTTATCAAAAATCTGAAGGAATATAGTTGGAAGTGTCAGATTTGGATAAAATAATGAAAATAAACTCAGCCATCCTACTATCAACGTAATTGGTATGTCTTCGACTGAATGTGGACCTTTGTACTCTCACAGGGTCAGTCAATTACTTTCCTCTCAGGCTAAAGTTGTACACAGTGACTGACAGTACCTTGGGCATATTGACACCACGGAGACAGGAGATCTCAGTCAAGCCCAAGCTTTTAATCCCAGCCATGCATCTTTCAGGCGAAATCCTTAAGACCCGCGGTGATTTCCCGCATGCCAATGGAGACCTGGACTCATGCCGAGCTATTGACGCCTGACCCCCCTCCTGTATCGAGCACCGAGGTTACTCATAACCCCTGCTCGTCTTTCATTATTGAGATGTGAATGAGGAAGGTCAGGGGGTGGCTCTCATCGATCGGTCAACACAGGAATATTTGATTGTTGCTCGGGCGGCTCTGCCAAGGCACTCTTCTTCATTGCAACAAAGGTTGCCTTTTTGAATGTAGAAAAATGTTATGCATGTGTGACGAGCGTGCACTTTAGATGACTTGTAAAAACCAGCAAGTTCGCACTCGGTCTCATTCACGCTGTTATTTTCCTTTAAAAGTCTGTGCAGCTCTACACAGAGGCTTTTTTATTGCTAAATCTTATAGCTTGCACTGGTAAAGCAGTTTGTTATTAGTAGCACCTTTGTCACATAAGGTAATTAGCGGTTGAACACCCTTCTAGAAGCTAAGCACTGTGGGTGACTGTTACTGAAGCAATGCGGTTTTAGGCTTTGAAAAAGGGCTTTGAAGAAGGAAAGCGCTGGAAGCACATTCTGGCCCAAGTCGGACATTGGAAGTTACCATGGTGACAGCGACTGGAAATGAAAAATCTGTGCTTAAAGGCAGGTCTTGGTGTGTTGGTTTGTGTGTCTGTGCACACTCGGAAAGTCAGAGAGAAAGATAGTGGGGGGGTTCAGTGATACAGTGTGCGTATTGATTTGTGTGTAGATTATAAATACAGTGAGTTTGGGTGTAGTTTTGTGTGCTTTTTTTTCTTTTTTTAAACTGTCCTCAGAATTTCTTCCAATTTTCCAAAACACAGATTGAATAACGGTCCAAAGAAAAGGATTAGAATCTTTTTGTTGTTGCTGTGCAGTGCATGCAGCCACATAAGCTCCCCAAAGCACTCCTTTGACTCCAACCAGCAGCAGACATCGCTTTTTGTGCGTAACAAACAGGGCTTGATGCCTTGAAAAGTCAAACCAGTGGCATTTGTGCCTCTCTTTTTTTATTCCCCATCCATCCCTCTGAAGGCTAGCACAGCAGTGGCACCACTGGGTATCTGGCTGAAGAATCTGATGCTCGCAGAGATGCTTGAGATGGGCTTAGAATCTCAGCAGGAGCAGTTCAAAAGGCTGACCCCGGTCAGCCATCACGGAGCCTGTCAGTGGAATATTTCTAAATGCATTCCTTTATGAAGGAGGATATTGGAAGCTGTGCACGTTTCTATGCCCACTCGACTGCCTGCAGAGATGCTTGCAGCATAATTTCAATTTAAGCTCCAATTCGCATATGCGTGCACTGCCGCACACCCATCAGGAATCTTACTTCACACCTTGCACATCAAATTATCGTTTTTCTTGAATATGTGACACATCAATATCCATGTGATGGTGGTTGTAAAAAAACATATGACCCAATCCTCACTTTTACACATTCCCCCCCTCTGGAATGAGGCTTAGTCTAAAATGGGTCTACAGGCTGAAAGTCCCAGGGGCCTTTGGCTGGAAGATAAATCAAGCGTCACCAGGAAGATGTGGAGCAGCATCATTTGTTGGCAAGAATAGAAAAATTCATCCTGGAAATCGTAAATCATTAGACGGGCAGGCCCCAGTGAATAAGCCTCACCCTCCAAACAAATCGATCTGCAGAGTTGCTGCACATTTCAATCCGGCCTTCTGCCTCTATACAAGCACCTGGAGAGACACTGTGGGCGTTATGATTTACATAGCGCTGTACATAACCAGGGATCAGACACTTCCTGCTTATTTTTTTATTTTTTTGGTTTCAGTAACCAATACTTAAATCACGCATTGATCTGCTTTTTAATGGAGGTGATTTATTCAAATATTCTGCAGTGAATACTGGTGTCAGCAGGATAGTTTTAAGGGAGTGGGTTCTGGTAAGTGGAGTAGGAGTGAAACCACTTTTCCAATCAATGCCTATTATTCTCATGCAAACAGATTTCATGACATGTCCTAACGATCCATTGTTAGAAAAAAAAATCTTTCTTTTTTTACTTATTCTGACTTAATCACACATTTGGACTTTGTGTTAATTTATCTTCGAGTAGCACCCGATACTTCTTACGGCTTCTGCACAGTGTAAACCCTCTTAAGACTTCCCTGAGGGACACGGTTACCTCTTGGGAAGTGATCAAAAAATGCAGTCTTTCATGGCAGAAACCCTGTTGGCTTTTTTTATCATCAGGATAGATTGAAAGGAATGGTTATGCTGGCATTTTAATTAGTTACTGTCATAGATGTCACAACATATAAATCACATATACTCCAATCAGACATAACATTATGACCACCTGCCTAATTTTGTGTTGGTCCCCCTTTTGCCGCCAAAACAGCCCTGACCCATCAAAGCATGGACTCCACTAGACCCCTGAAGGTGATGTTAGCAACAGATCCTTTAAGTCCTGTAAGTTGTGAGGTGGGGCCTCCATTAATCGGACTTGTTTGTCCAGCACATCCCACAGATGCTTGGTTGGATTGAGATCTGGGGAATTTGGAGGCCAAATCAACACCTCAAACTCATTGTTGTGCTCCTCAAATCATTCCTGAACCATTTTTGCTTTGTAGCAGGGCACATTATCCTGCTGAAAGAGGCCACAGCCATCAGGGAATACCGTTTCTATGAAAGGATGTACATGGTCTGCAACAAGGCTTAGGTAGGTGGTACGTGTCAAAGTAACATCCACATGGATGACAGGACCCAAGGTTTCCCAGCAGAACATTGTCCAAAGCATCACACTGTCTCAGCCGGCTTGCCTTCTTCCCACAGTGCATCCTGGTGCCAGGTGTGCCCCAGGTAAGTGACGCACACGCGCCCGGCCATCGATGTGATGTAGAAGAAATCATGACTCATCAGACCAGGCCACCTTCTTCCATTGCTCCGTGGTCCAGTTCTGATGCTCACATGCCCGTTGTTGTGGACAGGGGTCAGCATGGGCACCCTGACTGGTTTGTGGTTTTGCAGCCTCATACACAACAAACTGTGGTGCACTGTGTATACTGACGCCTTTCTATCAGAACCAGCATTACATTTTTTGAGCTACAGTAGCTCATCTGTTGGATCGGACCACACGGACCTCCCCACGTGCATCAGTGAGCCTTGGCCGCCCATGACCCTGTCGCTGGTTCACCACTGTTCCTTCCTTGGACCACTTCTGATAGATACTGACCACTGCAGACTGGGAACACCCCACAAGAGCTGCAGTTTTGGAGATGCTCTGACCCAGTCGTCTAGTCATCACAATCTAGCCCTTGTCAAACTCGCTCAAATCCTTACGTTTGCCCATTTTTCCTGCTTCTAACACATCAACTTTGAGGACAAAATGTTTACTTGCTCCCTAATATATCCCACCCACTAACAGGTGCCATGATGGAGATAATCAGTGTTATTCACTTCATCGGTCAGTGGTCATAATGTTATGCCTGTGGTGTCTGCGATGACACCATTTACACAGAGCTCTGCTTCACAGCAGTTCGATAGCAGTCAGCATCACTATGGAAATGTATTGTTTCAATAAATGTTTGTGTTGGATTTAGTTTAGTCACAGGATAAAACAAAAAAAACAGAGTGGAGATAATGCATTATTTATTTGAATTTCCACTCTGGATGTAAGGCTGCAGTTGAAAATGCGTGTGTGAGTTTAAACTAATATTGGCAAGCCTAGGAATCACTATCAAGTTTAAAGAAAACATTGTTCTTTTGCTCTCTTCTGAGCTGCATAATTTTCAAGATGTGTATCTCCAGACATCCAAGGAAATGGCTGAGGATTATTCTGGGGAGTTTTATCTTTGCCCTTTTGAGATAGACAGCCATGTCTGTGCTCCAAAAAGACCACTTGCTGTGTCCCTGCCTTGAAAGCGGAGATAAGCTGTACATGTGAATGCATACATAAAAAAAAAAAAAAGAAAGAACACTTACGACAGAGTGGACTCACCGCACGAGCTGTGTTGTCTTCAGAAGAGTGTGTCACCAGTGTGTGCAGGAATACAACTGAACTGCAGCAACATGAACTCTTAGCACTTGTCTAAATGAATTATCATACAGGGCCGAGCTTTTATTGTATATTTCAAACAATATACTTGCAGTATGAACTCTAACTGCACACTCTCCTTATGAAACCAGCTTTATGGGAATTTTTTTTTTTTGGGTCAGTGTTTTTTTTTTTTTTTACTTTTGGCTAATGTTGAATTTGGAAGTGTTGAACTCCCTCAGCACTCTCCAGCATGAGCCAAATTTATACTTTAATGGAATTTTGGTGTGCGCAGCCAGATGGATGTCGACAGCATGTGCAGAATCACGGACTGACCTTTCAGGTGGAGAGAGAAATTGCATCATCTAATACCTTTTGTGGCACATAAATAGATGGATTAATTTCAAGCAGGCTAGCTGAGCGAGTTTGATCCATCCACAGCATGATGCCTCGCACTTCAAAATATCAAGAAGAGGAGTTTGATTTGCAGTTCTTGCAAAGGAAATTTGGTATTGTTCTAATATTTTCACTCCCTCATATGTTTTTATCACATGCCTTTGTTTCCTATTTCACATCCAGAGACATAGTGTTTTTTGTGTACTTCACATCCTGAATTCACAAGTTCAGTCCCGGTGCTTATTTTCATGAGCTACACTGAAAAAATACTTCCTTTTTTAAAAAAAAACTCTCTACCTGCACTAGCAGAGTGACTTGGAAGCTGTTAGAGTGAAGTAAAGGTGAAATAAACCTCTACTGAGGAGCTCAAAGGTTTGTCTTCCTCTCAAGCATCAAGTTACTTAGTCACAGCAGTATTCCAGGTCTTAGAGTTGTTTTAGATTTAGTCACAGTCGCTGGTGCTGCAAAGTACAGCAAATAACAGCAGAAATCCCCAAAGGCTCATTTTGTTTGGCCATATCCAGTGTAACGGTTCAAAATAGTTGCTGTTAATCAGTTAAAAGCACAGCAAGTTGTGTTGAATAACTAGACCTCTCTTAAGAAACTAGTGAGTCCACATTTGGTAGAAGTGCAAGTGCAGCTCATCCATTTACTAAATGCTTACTACAGCTGATCAATCTTTCAGTTCAAATCTTTCTGCTCTCATGAAAACGCTGCTGGTTTAGACCTAAATCAGAACAGCAGCCATCCCCGAAGTAAATAAATTCCTCCTGCTCATCACTGGAGGAAGGCTTTCCTTGAGGTGGTAACCTTTGTTTGGCCAGCACTTGAATCCGTGATGCTGTCTGACAAACAGATGTCTGTGCAGCTGAGCATCTATTTTTCTCCAGTTTTCCTTGCACAAAAGACAAGATTATGTTGTAGCTGAGAAGAGAAACTATTACGACTTCTTTTGGGCACTTGTAGGCAATAGAGAGATATCAGTTAAATCAGCCACAGTCATGTGGCTGTAACTGGTTTGCTGCATTCATTCTGGGTGGGGGGGCTGAATGCTTGCAGCTTATAATAGTAATAAGTGCCGCTGTTCACATATGTCTTTGCCCTGCAGGCTGTTCCCATATAGTTGAATGCAGACTGTTGAATAACAAGCTTTCTCCAAACTAAGGGGAAAAATCTGAACTGCAAATTAACACAAAAACAATGTGGCAAGGTTTGAGGTTTAGCAGCTGGACAAAGAACAAAACAGGGAATGTTGTAACCGTTGTTTAGATTTGTCTGAGTTTTCATCACGAGCCTTAAACATCTCTAAACCTCTCGTCTTCTGGGATACAAAACATTATTTTAGCCATCACCTCAGTTAAAGTGCACACTTGTCCAAGCACACAGCTAAACAGGAAAAGCACGTGTTTAGCAAGCTGAGCTTGTGCTTGTACTTTAGGCTCTTGGACTTTTGCCAAGCAAAGGGCTTCACAGATGAATCCATATGTCGCCCCATCCATAAGCTCAGCGTCAACTTGGATCTTTAAAATACTGCAGTCTGTATTCTAGCTAATCATCTTTCCACATCCAGTCAGAGTGCTCAAGTGCCGCTGTTTTTTTCTCAGCTTGTTGTTGCATTGGAATGAACTGTGGCTTATCTTCCAAATACAATATTAGAGAGGGAGGAAACTGTGTGATGTAAAATCTTATGAAAGCTACTAATCTGTGTGAATGGTTAAGAGGGATTATGCTTGTCAGGAG